>VZRE01013987.1:74916-348594 GCA_013396775.1 Cephalopterus ornatus
AGCGGGGCCGGGGCTAGCTGTTCGGGAAAGTGCTGCCAGGGCCGGGATGCCTCCTGCGTCGGCGAGGGATGGAGGGAGGGAGGAGGCTATGGGACCTGCTACTGCGACGGAGGCTGCCGGCGAGCCGGGGACTGCTGCCACGACCACAACCAGGCGTGTCCAGGTAGGTGCGTCCGCCCTCGGTCCTGGGGGGTCCGGCGAGAGGGGCGCGAGTGGGGGGCGGCCCGGGAGGGATCCCGCACCCCTGGCCCTTTCTCCAGGTACGGGGAGCTGTCTGCCTACCGGGACTTCCCTGGGGTTTGGAGCTGAGGCGTGCGTTCACGAGCTGAGGGCTGGGAGGGGGCCAGATTCCTCCCTCCCTGGCGTCCCCAGCCCCGAGGCGAGGGCATGAGGAGGGACCAGGCTGGGGCAGCGCCAGGATAGCGGCAGGCGCAGGAAGGGGGACAGAGAATTTTCTCTCACTAGACATCTGCAAGGTTTCCAGATCAGCTATAGTACAGTGACAGTCTGAAGTTATTTTACCTCTAAAATTTTATCTTACTTATTTCTCACTCGTGTTAGTCCCAAACACACGTTGATTGCAGGGGGTGTGTCGAATTATAGGGACAGCAGGGAGATTAATTTAGCACCCATTTGTGTCTTTCAGCTAATTCCTCACATCCTGCCGAACAAATATCAATGAAATGATTGGGGAAATCCCCACTGTGAGGTTTTGGCTCCATTTCTAGGGGTATGAGTCAGTAAGGATTTACTGTGATGGCAAGGGCTTTAAAATAAGCACAGGAGAATGAGTGCAAGCTCATTTGGTTAGAACATGGTGCTAATGGCAGGGTCATGGATTTGATTTCCAAAAGGGCCATTCATTTAAGAGTTGGACTAGATGATCCTTGTGGGTCCCTTCCAATTCAGAATATTCTGTGATTCTGTAAAAGCGTCTTCTGCCAGGCCATGGGAGAAGGCCTGGCCACGAAGGCAGCAGCGGCAAGGAGGGAAAGTGGTCCAGTTCTACTAAACTGAGTAGCAACCCTGTAGATATTCACACTGGCTCTTTCTGTGATATTTCTACTCTTTGGGGTCTTCACAGCTTGTCCTCCCTCCCTCTGTCTTTGATGTAGGACACAGCTCTTGCTTTGCAGGTGCAGCACTAGTACTCACTCAGCCTAATGTCTCCTCCCAGCTGGCTGGACACATGCCAGCCTACAGCCAAAAAGTCATGAGCCTCTGCTGCACAGTTCTGCTAATTAGGGTGTATTTAGCAGGCTCAGAGCCGTGCTGACATAGCCACATATCTTTGGGACCCAAGTTGGCTTACGTCTGCCTGTACTGGGAAGGGGGAGTACGACTGTCAGATGCTGTAGACACATCCTAAGGGATATAAAGCTTCACAGAAGAACTCAGCAGAGCAGAACTCTGACCTCAGGTGTCCGGAAGAAATACAGTCAGTTCTCTCACCACTAAATAATCTCACCAGAAAAACAGGGTATAACAGAAGGTAGCATTTTTAAAAGACATTGTTCTATCATTCAGGAAAATCAATAGGGGGTGAACTGACAAAACGCTTGTCATACAGTCAGAGCATATCGCATCTTTTCAACAAATAATATGATTTTTAATATTCAAGTATAAAAGGAGAGAGATGATAAGCATGCCCGGTATTAGTATTAAAGTGGAGCTCTAATCCAATAAAAATTTCTGTGTTCTTCAAAAAGAAGCTCAAACTTGTGCTTGAAAAGTCCTAGTTTAAACACTTTACTTACCATGACTTCTGGCATCTGATGATGCCCCACTGTTATTGAGATGGTTTTTTTTGTCTCATGCTCAGTGGTGGTTTCCTCAAAAGGCATTATGGGTTTGTGCTGCCTCTTTCTTGTACCCTGTGTGGGCAGTGGGTGCCTTAGATCCAGGCAGGAAAATGGAGTCTCTGTGAAGTCTCTGTCTCTCTGCCTCTCCTGCACCAGAGCCAGAATTTGACAGCATCTGGTGGCCCAGTTCAGGGAGCTAAACCCGCAGGGAGTTATTTCTGTTTTCTCTATTACCCGTTTCTGACTGGTTTGACTCCCTGCACTGCCTCGCTGCCCAGTTGTGTGAGCTCCAACGCTAACACAAGCAGACCTAACAACACATTTGGCATGGGTGGGTGTAGCATGAGAGGGCAGGATTTTGGCAGCCTGGGAAAATGGTCCTAGAATTCATACATCCAAAAATTACAAAACTTCCAAGTTTCACAAAATTCACAAGTCATTGTTTTGAAGGCAAATGATTGTATATAATTTCCATGGCAAGCAGTCATTAAGTTGTATTTTGTATAAACAGAAATTCCAAATAGTTCCAGTGGGAGTTGGTATCAACTTACACAAGTATGGTTGGAAATTTTAAAGTTGTTTTTGTTCCTGTTGGATGTTGAGGTCTCTCTATTGAGTCTTTCTATATTCTGTCTATGTGTTTAATGGCATCAAGAGTGTTTATTGGTGTAGTTCACTGTTTTGAATGTAAAGTTCAAAACTTGAAAACGTAAATGTGAAGAAAGGTGATCAATGGTTCTTGTACTACAGCTTGTTTGTCAGCCTGTTCACCACTCTTGATTTCAGCACCTGCTTGAAATGACATTTTATCCTTTTGCAAATATTTAGCAGGATGAAGTATTTAGGGAAAGTGTAAAGTGCCTCAAGGATAGGTAATCAAGAAATGTGTTAGGAATAATAAAAAAACAATGCTCCAATATAATAGAAACCACTGAAAGGAGGGGCTTCCTAAAGCTGCCAATGGCACAGTTAAATTCTGTCATGCCTAAAAATTGAAGTAGATCTGGTACTTTCTAAGTAGATAGCTCAGCAGAAATCCATGGATTTCTGAACCTAAGTCCAAGAGTTTTTAAGTAAATTTCCATATAGTTCTAACAATGATGAAAGAATGTTTTTGTACATAGAGAGCATTTTAAATAGGAACTACTGTACAAGAAGAAAGCCGAGAAACGAATGAGCTTGTCACTTGAACTGAAGTGGTTACTCTGAGAAAATCCACAGATCCTTATACATTACATCACATGTTGTGCAATGAACATACAGTAATCCTCCTTTTTTTTCCAGACATGGGAAAAAATAAAATGGAATTTGACTCAGAAAAAAAGATCTATGATTCACAGTGCTGTAAATGGAAGACAAGAAAAAAAGTTCTGACCACTCAATCTGTGATTCATAAGATAGCAATATAATTTTTCTATGTGTTTTTGAAATTCCATTAGCTTCCACATTTTAGTAGGTATCTGAGCATAAATCCTATCATTCAGGTTCCTTTGACTTGCATCTCCCTCATTGTTTCAACAAGTCATCATCTACCATTGTTGTGTTAACTAAGCTGAACCAATAGCAACATAGAGACCATAAAGATGTAGCTATGGGTCCCTGATACTTCTTTTTGTATTTCAGAAGGTGATACCATTGCTTGTATATCATCTCTGGGACCCATTCTCTGTCATGCTGAGGAATTTGATATCTTTCCAACGAGACACAAAATTGATGTACTGTCCCTTAATAGTTGCTGGGTACTGGCTGCAAGAACGACATTATTATCCCACTGACTAAATTCCATTCTAGTAACCCAATATTCATATTTCTCCACATGACTAAGCCAATTCATCCTTCTTGTTCTAAATCTTGATGACCATAAAATTGCCATGTATTGCCGCAGATGACCAGTATTTAACTGTCAGTTTGGTTTAATTCCAGTAAGACATGAAGTCACTGCTTTATTCTTTATGCAGTTACTCAGTCCCTTTGGGAGTTTCCTGCATGGAAAATGTGATGTTAGACCTGATGTTATCTGCATGTCAAGGTGCTAATACAGGATTAAAGTTATGTGGAAATTCTTATATATGCAGGCCAGCTTGGAAGAGAGTCAACAGATAAGGAAACAGGCTAGATAGACACTTACTGTCCTTTGGGTACTCTGGTAATGAGCTGTAGATGTGTGATCAGGCATTGAAGTCTATCCTTGTACTATTAAATAAGGTGGGCTCAAGGCCTGTTTTCTGCCCCCGCAACCAGGTGGCAAAGACTGTCAGGTCCATACTACATTTAGCACTTGTTCTGGCTATACCATTGTGGGGTCTAAGACGTTTTTACTATCACTGGTTTCCTTTTCTAGTTCCCAGTGCTTGAAACAAATATCTGAAGGTTATTCTGCAACATATCAGTGTGGTATCTTCACAACCACAGAGGCTGTGTCATGTACTTTGGGGTACCCAGATGTGTCTGAGGGCAGCTCCTGGTGGTGCAGTGTCAGGTATCTGCATGTGGCAAAGGCAGCTTTTTTCCATTATTTTGCAGTGTTGTTCTACAAATCATACCTAGGGGCTGTCTGAGAGAGGCTTGTCAGTAAGTAAAAGAAAACACCAGAGAATGCTAGTTGTTGAGCAGAATGGACAACTGATGGCCCAATATCCAGAGCAGCTCAGTGGTTCTGTTTCAGTCGAGTTCCTTAGGATGTGGAATGCAGCATCCTCAGCCACTCATACACCTGGTGCTGTCAGGGCACTAAAAGTGGACAAGTTTGTTTAGAACAGTACACAGTGAGAACAGAGGAGGGGAATTACAGTAGGGTGGTAAGGACATTTGCCAAGTAGCCTCTTTGAGAGGTTTTATCTGCTTTATGATATTGGTGGTGCTCCAAGAAATTAGAGATGTAGTGACAGAGCAAACATGGCAATTTCTATGTTTTATGAGAAAAGTCACAAACCTCAAGGAGGCTATCACATTCTACTCTTTCTTCCCAATGTCTTGTACTGGCAGAATCCCAAAGGGCATAAAATATTTTCCTGAAAGACTAGTTCGGTACCGTCACTTTTCTGCAACACTGGTATAAGTATGTAACTAGTGGTTAAGCTGTAAAGCTTCTTGGGGATTTAAATTGTAATCAAGAAATATGGAAAAAAAATCAAAAGCATGTGATATGTTCCATTAAAAGCTAATTAGAAACAGCATGTATGGGAAAGGAAAAAGTTTTATTTAACTAGATAATGAGAAGCATGACCCAAAACAACTCAGAACCAATTTAAGATAGCCAAACCATTGATGATAATGTGGATTTTGTACTGTTGTCCAACCTGAAGCACCTATCAGGTGGCCTTCAGGAAAAGAGGGTACTAGGAATAGACCACTGGTCAGATTAAATGTCCTCGTAGGCCACAGGTTGAGGACCACTCATGCAGGGGAATGATTGCTTGTTGACATCAAGCTGGGGGGCAGTGTTGATCAGTTGGAAGGCAGGAGGGCTCTGCAAAGGGACCTGGACAGACTGGAGAGTTGGGCTGATTCCAATGGAATGAGGTTCAACAAGGCCAAGTGCCGGGTCCTGCACTTTGGCCACAACAACCCCCTGCAGCACTACAGGCTGGGCACAGAGTGGCTGGAGAGGAGCCAGGCAGAAAGGGAACTGGGAGTTTGGATTGACAGGAAGCTGAGCATGAGCCAGCAGTGTGCCCAGGTGGCCAAGAAGGCCAATGGTATCCTGGCCTGGATCAGGAACAGCGTGGCCAGCAGGAGCAGGGAAGGGATTCTTCCTCTGTACTCAGCGCTGGTGAGGTCACACCTGAAGTACTGTGTCCAGTTCTGGGCCCCTCAGTTCAGGAAGGATATTGAGGTGCTGGAGCAGGTCCAGAGAAGAGCAACCAGGAAGGTGAAGGGACTTGAACACAAGTCCTGTGAGGAGCTGGGATTGTTTAGCCTGGAGGAGGATCAGGGGAGACCTCATCACTCTCTACAACTCCCTGAAAGGAGGTTGTAGCCAGGTGGGGGTTGGTCCCTTATCCTAAGCAACCAGCAGTAAGACAAGAGGGCACAGTCTTAAGCTCTGCCAGGGGAGGTTTAGGCTGGATATTAGGAAGAAATTCTTTACAGAGAGGGTAATCAGGCATTGGAATGGGCTGCCCAGGGAAGTGGTGGATTCTCCGACCCTGGAGGTATTTAAGAAGAGACTGGATGTGGCACTTAGTGCCATGGTCTAGTAACTGTGGTGGTGTTGGATCAAGGATTGGACTTGATGATCTCAGAGGTCCCTTCCAAACTGACTGATTCTATGATTCTCAGAGAATTCTTTCTCTTGATGAATCCCCACATGTGACACATTTTTCTTATCTGCTCTTTCACTGCAGTGCCTGCTAAGGCATATACTTGAAGTTCCTTGTTGAAAGGGTTGTGTTTGTTCCATCAGGGAGCACCCAGAGATCATCTTCATCCAAGCCCTCAGGGCTCAGTGTGCAGTACAGTTTTGAAGAGCTGTAGTATTCATTCTGACTGCTAAAGGGGAAATTATTAGGCCATACAGTTTTCAAAACGTGGGACTTGGTGCTCCTGAAGGTAAGGCTAAGGACAGTTCACTTTCATGGAAACATGTGAAATGCCTGTGTGTTTTGCATACTATGTTAATGGACAAATAAAGTGAAGAATCATGTGTTATGTAGCTTCTTACTCAGGAATAATGTATCCATCATCTGTTTCTGTATTCTCTGAAAATAAGAGTGCAAAACTTTTCTTCCAGAGTAGATTGTATGTACTCACCTGATAAAGATATTTGGCATATTATTCATTAGCCAGGCTGACAGAGAGCAACTATTTTGCCAGAATATAAAAGAGAAATGCAAGAGAAGGGAGAACTCTAGCTCAGAAACATGTATATCATGCTTAATATAAATGAGAACTACACAGAGAATGCCATCATTATTGGATGCATTGCAGAGAATAAAATAAGGAAGGAAATGGCTACTGGATAACAGATCTGATAATTTTTGAGTTTAAAGACAATGCTGAAAATGAGAGATGCTAAGTCTACCATGTACAGCTCTCACAGAAAGGTTATAAGTGACAAATATGAAATAAAGGTTCATTCTCTACATAATGATTAGTCTGTTTCTAAAGAACCTGGATATTATTTAATCAAAAAAGTACCAAAGGCCATCAACTGGGCTAAAGGTTTCAATAGTTGCCAAAAAATGCCACAAAATACAAACCAAAGCAGTTGTCATTCTTTCTTCGTCTGAGACCTTCAGTGAGCACATCTAATACATGCAAAGAGAGAAGTTCTTTGTATCTCTATTAGGCTGGGTTAGGAGAGACCAAAGGTATGAGTATATGGTACCTATGCTATTGATGCTCTGCTAGAGGGAAATGCATTTTCTTACGATTCAAAGTTTACTTTCAAGATAATGGCACTTTCCCCATAATGGTTTGGTTAAGTTCAGAGGAACTTTGTTAACCATAAGAACTAAAATTCAGATGTTCAGTGGACTGTTCTATAGCTGGGAATGAGCAGGGCCTGCATTGTTCTGAGCCAAAAAAAAAACAAACCACCAAAATTTCCACCAAAAATTGTCTTTGCAGCAAGGACCATGGAGTAGAACATCCTGTGTATAACAGGGCAACAAAGCTGTGGCACTGGTTCTCACCTAAGTGTTGAGGAAAAAGGGTATAGAAATCAATCTGAGGGGAATCAAGAGTGCTGAAAGGCTTCCCTAGTTCTGCTACTTAAAGTTTCAGGCTTTAAACGAGATCTGGTGGTGTAGGAACTGCCAGGGTAGGTCAGACCACTTTGATCTAGATAATCCATAAGATGGTCTCTTTTGCGGTTAATGCTGCATGCTTCAGAAGAGTGTACAGAAGAAACTCATAGCTGTAGTGAAAGGTTTTGGTGAGGGGCTGTTTGTTTACACACAAGGGATCGAATACGGAGCCAAGCACTGCAGGCAGGTTTGAATGTTAAATCTGAGGATGCAAACTCCTGGAAGAGCATTTAAAACTGTATAAATAAAAGTAGAAAAGGAAACGGAAATAAAAAAACCTCCAAAGAGAAAAAAAAACCCCAACACAGTCTTAATACCTCAAGCTTTTGAGAGCATTTAGGATAAAACAGAAACCTTGCCTACTGGTAATGTTTCAATACTCCTTTGCAGCTCTTCCGTGTGTTGTGGGGGAGTGGAGTCATTGGAGTGGCTGTGCAGAACAGTGTCATCCCGGTCTGCGAATACGTAGGCGCTATGTACAACAGGAACCTAAAAATGGTGGGGAACCTTGTCCTGCTCTGGAGGAGAAGGCTGGCTGCCTGGAATACTTGACTGACCAGGGGGAGGACTGCGGCCATGAACATGGTATTCTGTCTTTGATTTATCTGTACATTGTGTCCATCAAGGCTGTCATAAATTTTACTGATGTCAATGAACAGGAGAAAAAAAAAAAGGCATCTATCTGCAGACAGGTGGTTAAAAATACAATTGAAAATGTTGTTTTTCTACTGTCATATTGCTCTTTATTTTATTATTTTTTCCTCACTCTGGCATTTTTTAATTTCTGTTAAGTAAACAACTAAACTAAGCTGCATGCACTTCCTTCAGCTTCTGTACGCAAGCCCCTCAGTAAGTATCAAATTATATCCGTGTAAAGTTTGAACACAAATTCAGCATGAAACATGAAAGAGTGCTCCTTGTAGGATTCCAGCACATCCTACTTCCTCAGGCTAGATGGCATGCATTTCTAGATATTTTTCTTCTGAATAAGGAGAGCTTAGCTGTAGGGAATAGGGTTGACATCTGATGTTGCCAACATTTTACCGCTTTTTCAATAAAGTCAGCCAACATCACATCACCATCCACAAGCTCCTGATTCATTCATCTGCTGTTACAGTAACTGAAATATGGCTCAGCCGTGTCTTGCTGCCTTACCGTAATTTTTCTTCCTCAGTCCCTGCTTTCATAACTACCTCTGAATATGGTAAAGAAAGAAAACGACGAGCAGTATCTTCTCTCTGGCCTTCAGACAAAGAAGCAGCTGGGTAATCTATTTATCATATGCATGTAGGTCATCTTGCTCAGTAGAAAGTAGCTGGCTACAGAGAAAAATGTAATGAAATTTGCAACAATTAAACAATAAGCTATAGCTTGTACTGGGTTTTCCTTCATGCAGTTTATTTGCATGTTCTAGATGTTGTTTTTTTATTACTTGCTAATTGTCCTGAATTAGACATTGGGATCATGGCAGATGTGATGACAACTGCTTTTGAAAGCCAACAGTACATAATGCTAAACCAAAGCTGAATCTATCCTAAGTCTAAGAAATTAGACTTAGGCTTCTGAACTCACAAAGTGAGCTGAATGTGATTGGTCTCAAGAGACCTTTTTTTTAAAACTAATTGACACTAGCAATAAAAAATTTTGTTTGGTTACCAGTAGAGATGGCTGTGAAGTTTAAATTCGGCTATTACTTGGTCTGTAAGCTCATAATGTTTTGTCCTGTGCTATTTTCCCCAGAACAATAAATCCCATTGGTATTTTTAGTCTCTTTTCCATTTTCTCCTTCAGCAGAATAGTAGCAAAAATATGAGTTACCAAGATCTGCTTTTCAACATAATTTAAAAATACAGAACACAACCAGAAAGTGGGATTATACCTAAAGCACTGGACTGGAGCATAGAATGAGAAATAGTTTGCAGAAAGTTTTTAAGAATCCATTGATTAGGTTAGGTCACAAAGAGACTTGTTAGCAATGATGATGTCTAACCTGCACTTCACAAATACCACCCGTTTGGTAAGTAAGTACATTCAAAGCAAAGATAAAGCTTGTGCTTTGTCTATCATAACTAATTTAGTACTTTTTCTGCTAAGCAGATACTGTGTGGAGTTTAGAACAGAGTCACTTTCCCACCACTGTGCTTTGGAGAATCGGCCACATGCTCGCTGGATGCAGTACCTACGTGAAGGACACACTGTGTGTGTCGCCTGCCAGCCTCCAGCTATGAACACCGACACGCATCGCTGTGCTGGGGATGGCCATAATGCAGACGGGTAAAGAAAGCGTTTTTTTTTCTGCTCTCTCTTCTGGAGCAAAACCCAGTACAGAAGTTAAAACTTCTCAAGGTCTCATTAAAAGTTGCATTTATTATACCTAAAAAATTAAACAGCTCATACCACTGGTAGAGCTCAGAAGGTTTACCCTTCCAGTTCTCACAGAATTGGGAAGTAATTTCAGTATAAGAGTTCAATGCTTCGCAAGCTTTATTCACAATTGTGAAAGGATAATGCAACTTCTGTAGCGCAAGGGGACTTTTTTTACAGTTACAGGCACTTTTACACAAAAATGGTACTTCCTGCCATAATCTAAATCTGATTGCAGGTTTAACAGTGGTGGATCAGTATGCCCCTCAAACCTATATACCTGGTTTATAGAAAACTAAATGTGAAAGTATGCATTTATTATTTATAACAGATTTTTACTTGATCCATACTTTCATTAATATGCATACAACTCAATACCTGTACAACCAGATACTCAATCTACTATCCTGTATATATACTTTACAATACAGTGCCTGCTCCATAAACCATTTCAAGAGCTAGATGAGTCCTACGTGAGTAAGCAAATCTAATCTTCTGACATGTTATACAACATAACCCATTAACATGAAATACACAATTTTCAGTCTTCTAATTCCTCATTTATTGTTACATTTCAGAGGTCAAATCTTACATTGGGAAGCAATTGGCAACTCTCAGTGCCAAGGAACCTGGAAGAAGATTCGGCAACTGGAACACTGTTCATGTCCCCTGGTGCACAGCTTTATTTTTACATAAAAGTTTAAAAGACCTTTAAAACAGCAACAACAAAAAGATTGAGAATATTAACATCAATGCCAAGAAATCTACATCTTTATGCTGCATTTTCTGGAGCCTAAACAAATTTTAAAGGAGTCAGAACTTTAGTAGAAACATTTCGGGAAACTCTCTGCCTTAATACAAAGTGCTAAGACTGATCTTTCTATTAGAACACTAGAAGCATGTTTCCATGTTTCTTTTTGGTAATTAAGAGCTAATGCTTCTAACCACAGCAGTTGCTTTTCCTGAAGTTCACATTCTCTACTGGCCACAGCCCTGTCTACAGGCACTGCTCCTACTCAGGAGCGAGCCAGCCAAACATTCTCAAGTCTGACGATAGTTACTGTCATCGTTAAATAGCAAGAGTGAAAATGAAAATGAAAGTTTGGGCGTTAAAACCAGATTTCAGTTTAGATACTTGATTCTTTCCCAGCATCATCTAGACAATTGTTTATACTACAAGTGCATAAGTATTCTTCCTCTACATTGCAGTTCTGATGTTCACCACCTTCATAGGTGATTCCACAGCGTTAAGGAAGTAGACTTCTCAGAACTTTATGTCACTAATACACATGAGCATTTTTAACTAGTAATAAGGAAGTTTTTAATGTTAGCCAAGGTTCATCTGCCATAAAATTCACATTGTGTATTAGGCTTCACAATAAAGTCATCACCTGAACAAGTTTGCTTACATAAATATTTTATACCTATTACTATTCTGTTTCGCGTTTTCGGACAGCAACACTAAAATAAGTTGTTATTCTGGAAAGCTAAGCTAGGTCAGTCCTGCACAGTGTTCTCCATCGGTCTTTTAACATAACACTTGTTCGGTCATTGAAGTCACCATGGGCCAAAATTTTAGCCCAGTTACCCACTCCAAACATCTTTACTCCTGATTTCAGTTCCAAGTCTTCTTTGTAAGTCCATCGCTAGGGGAAGAACAGAGAAAAATACTGAATATGTGAACAGAGAAAGGTATTAATGTAAAAGCTAACCTTACAGCAAATATAAGAGCAAGTTTTCATACTGCTCTCTAGTTATTACAGATGTCAGAGGGGTTTTTTTTTCAAACTTGAATCTAAATCTTGAAACTATATTTAGTTTCAAACAAACCCAAAAGTTACCAAGTTTTACACAGTAGCAGATATCACCTGGAATGAGAACAGCATGCTTCAATGTTCACAAGTTGCAGGAGGAAAAGAAAAAAGATATTGAGCAAAGTTTTGCTTTCTTCAAAACATGCTTTCCAAAATTGTACTTTATTAGCTAATTGAGCCTTGACTGATCCTAGTATGCCCCACAAAAGAGAAAGCATTCTGTGACACATTAGGCTAGGGACTGAGAATCAAGACACCTTTCACCAACAACAAAAGAATTTCAGTGGGCTGAGGAAAAAAATCTCAATATTTAAAGTGCTCATAGAAGCAAAATTATATATATTGTATTTGACAGTCACATCGGCCATATTCTCAGCTAACAGCTATGCAGTTGCTTTTGGCTATTTGTTGAACCCACTACTTAAATCTGACTGCCATGACTTACAAGATTTTTAATCTTCAGGGGATGACTTTTCTCTCATAAAGTAAGAGAAAATTACCTGCAGTTATACATTTGTAAGCAATTCCTTCCAGTTCTTTCTTAGTTGCTTCTTGGTACAAATACCTCAACACAAATAATTTTAAGACTGCATGTAGGGTAAAAGAAAACTTAATTTTTAAAAATCAAATACTTCATTTTAAAAATCTTACCTTTACAGAAAAGTGTGAGGGAGAACCAAGTATCAATTTTCCTTTAGCATAACTTCATAAAAATAGACATATCTATAACAAAACTTTACAAATTCTTTATATCCTATCATGTCTTTTTTTAACTACTGCATTTTTTGATATGTGTATGTATAAGGTGTATTAGATGCAGTCAATTTTTCCACTCTGAAATAGCAATTAGCAACTTTAATATGAAATTATTTTTAAACAACTTATTGGGGTAGAATCTGACCCTCCACAAATGTCTTCAAATCCTTGCTTGCTTAATACCCAACTAATCATACTGATGTATGATCAACACATCTCCTCAGGCAAGCTGAATTGCATATTATCTATGCAAACATAGGACAGAATCCTCAGTTGAAATAACTGTGTAGAAAAACTAAAAAGTAAGTATCAATTTCTACTTGAAACTGCAGTTTGATAGCATATTCTTTCTAAATTTATTCCCCCAAAACCTGAAATGCAAAGACTTAACTTACAGTAAAAATAAAAACTTAAAAACATTAATGAGATTGAGATGCACAGAGAATTATACTGTGCAGCTGTTCCATTTAATTTACTTGTGTTCAGTCCTGCTTCTCTTGATGGTCTCATGGACCACAGTAAGTTATGAAAGGAGACAAATGGTCAATTTTCACTGATCATTGGCATTTCTGTGATCACCAACAGATTTCATATTAAAAATCACTAGTTACCAGACTTTTACAAAATCTGCATGTGTTTATGTGCATGTCATGAGCAAATGACTGCTGAAAATCCAACCAAAAGATTCCCTTATTTCTGCATTTAACCACCACCTGTGCTTTACTGATTTTGGAGTTGCTCTGAAATAGCAAAAAAGTCATAAAAGTACTACGAAATATATACAGGCAAGTTATCAAAAGCACTGCAATTCCTTACGTTCAGTGTGTGAAATTAAAATCGCTAACGTTGAATAGGCCTTTGCGGGCCTCAGGAATTAAGAAGCATTTGCAGCTAATGATCTTGCCAGTCAAAACGATTTAAATGGACATAGGAGTGCACTATTTGTAAAAGAATGGACTAACTCGAGGCTCCTCATCTCAGGAATTGAATTTGTTGTTGTTATCCACCATAAGCTGCTTATCTGACACAATTTTCGTGAAAAAGCTGTTTGTAAAAGTTATAGAACTCCGTAGCTGTTCCAGCTGGGCAGAATTCTTGTCAGCAAAGGCATCATCACTGCTGCTCCCTGTCCTCTCCTATCCCACAGCCACCAACTGACCTAAACTGCAATTCAGGTTATTTCCACAACAGCACCTGGTGCTGTGAATGGGATTCACACGTCTTTCTGATCCCTGGCACTGCCTGGAAAGGTACAGAACCTTTTGAAATCCCTGTTGGGGCTTCAGCCAAGGGTCATCTCTAGGCTCTGACAATGTGTGGGGGCTGCTGAATCCCAGCCTTAATATAGGTCAGTCGGGCACCCCTCTGCCAGATAAAAGAGGGAAAGGTAATGGTAATGCTAGTCTGGTCAAAGTAAGGCAGGTAAAATTTAGAAGAGGCTGGTTGAGAAAGCCTGGGTTGATTTCACCTATTAACATGACATGAATGTGGAATGAACAAGCTGGGTTCAGGACAGGGCTGCAGTACCCTTGGCAAGTACTAAAGGGATGACAAGGGGAGGTTTGGTCCTGGGTTGCCTGTTATTCCTTTCCCTTTCCTGTCTCCAGCATAAGCTTTCTTGGGACCTGACATAACAGTCCCAACCAACGCAGTGGGCTCAGGACAGATGTTATGATCCAAGAGGAGCCCTTGTGCATCTTGCAGTTTTCCTTTGATGTACTGCTTATTATTGCACTGGAGGGTCATCCCAGACACAGCGACTGTGAGCTGCCACCCAGGAGGCACAGGCCTCCTCTGCCTTTTCTTTGTCTCCTTGAATGAGTGAAAATGTCACCCTTTACCTGAAAGGGAGACATCTTGCAAGGGTACAGTGCAATACAGCCAGAAGAGTGCTCACACTTGGTGCATCCAGCTGCACCAGCCAGGAAGTTAAGGACCTATGAAAGGAATGGGAGGGCTGTGATGTGGGCAAGGGAACCAGGCAGGCAGAAAGGTTTTTCCCAGACTTGGGCATGTGCAAACATTCACATACCTGTGAACCTATAGCCTTCACCAGAAAATTTACATCTCTACCCAACAGACAAGGGAAGAGGACTCAGTTGTGTTGATGTCTTACATGGGTACCACACATGGGTGGTGTTGAGGACAGCGCGTTGTCTGTGGCAGTGTCCTCTCTGTGTGTGTGTCTCTGGGATTTGTATTCAGCTTTGTTACTAGGCAAAGCTGCAGATGGGAAAGCAGGAGCCACCATCCCCCAGCCTGAGCAGTGACCCCAGGTCCCTGGGCTCCGCACTGGGCTCCAGCAGCCAGACAGGTGGGTACTGGGCGGGGGCTGCTGAAGGAGGTAACCACTTCTAAAATGCCTTAACAGTTTTGTAGCCAGCAGAACCTGGCTGAGTTGTGAGCATTCCTGAGATTAAATGTATATAATCCTTATGTGACAGGGGACTGACTAATCCTTTGCTAATGCACCTACAATGATGAATTTGTAATTGAACATGTAGAGCCTGATGGGGGCCTGTGCTAATAAAGTCTGAGGTTAATTGGAATAACTCAATTGGAATAAAAAATGTTTATAGAACATTAGAAGAGCCATAAGAATTGTAAATGGCTGAATCTGAAGGCCTAAAATTTGTAGCTTTGTGGATTAAAAGAAAGGTTGGTTTACCAGAGTATGTATAAAACCTTCTCCTATAAGTAACAGAGCACTTCTAACTATCAAGTGGATAAATGATGTTGGCTATAAAGCAAAAGGGAACACTAGAAAATCATGTTATGGCTCACCTTTACAACTGAAACTTTCAAAATTGTAAAGAACTGGACAGAAAGGGAAATGCGGGTGCAAAGGAATAGCCTCAACTTAGAGAAATTTAAACTTGATAAAGCCAACTAGTAGATCTGATAAGTGAGAGGAAATACATGAATTACAGGGGAACAAACATCACTTAATTCTGCAAATAATGTACCTGGTGGAAATGTAAATCTCATAGCTGCTGTCATTAGACAAATGTATACAATCATGCTGGTGCACAAGGGAGGGTTGACAGGAAAACCCAGGGTCAGCTGGTATGATTGTCAGGGGCACAAGAGGTCCTTGTGATAAATCCCACATCCATGGAGATAGGAAAAAAAAATAAATTTATCTTCTCTCTGAATGACCTGGAACCCTTCTGGGATCCTTACAAGATTCTGCTCTTAAAAGCAAAATCAATTCAGACATTGGGAATGGGCCAGGTGACAACTGAGTGTCATTCTGCATGGTTCCCCACTTCCCTTAAATTTAATTTGCTAGAAGTGTCAGCAGCACTCAAACGTGAAAGGCAGGGGCATGATTTTGAGAGAGAAGAAGCTTAGACAACATTCAGCCTGATCAGAACTGTTTCCTGGTTATTCTACAATAAGGGAAAATGCGACACCTACACAAAGTGGAAGCTGAGGTACATGAAGACTAAACTTCACAACTCAAAGTTGGACTTAACTCCAGCTTAACGCAACTATCAGTGCCTCTTCACTAAACTATGATCACTAACAAACCTCACTAAGCAGTGAAAGAATTATGAGCAATAGCAGTCCAGCTGTATTTCCAAAGAGTTAGAAACCTAAAACTTCTCTAAAGTAGTCTATACTTTTCCCAATACTTCCTGTTCCACAAATATTTTGCAACATTAGCAGTGAACATCTTTTTTTTTTTTTTTTTTTACTTTATTAAAAGGCCAAAGATTCCATTGGAATCATGTAGTTCATCTCATTTCAGAGCATGCCAGAAAACTTCCCTAAATAAAATCTTTATTCAAGTAACAGAGTTATTCTTGACCTAGAGCACCAGATAATTCAAATACTTCAATCGGAGACAATCACAACCATTGTTACTTGCAATGATTAGTTACATTTGCTCTTAAAAGGATTGGTTTAGCTTATTTGGATTTTAAATTGCTTATATTGAGCTTTTTTTGTAAAATAACTTTCTTCAGTTTAACATGTAAATGAGGAGCCTGCATTACAGGTAAATCAGGGACTGTCATCTTTTCTCTTCACTGAGGAGCTGTATAGAGAAGTAACTTGCCTCCCACCCCACTCACCAACGAACTGCCTGCCCCCTCTGGCACAGCACTTTCGTATATTCCAGCTTTGCACTGTTACAAGCTACTAAGGCTGGTTGAAAGCCCAGACATAATGCAGCACACTACAGTTGAGCTCACATCATCACAGCACCTAGTCCAGAGCAATGTGACATCTGGCCAGCTTAGAATGCAGGCAGAGCAAGCTTGAGTTTGCCAGGCAGAATGCGGAGACATACCCTGCCACATCTAAAGATCTTGTTATTCCTTAAAGTCAGTCCTCCTCTAGTAACCTGTCTTCCTTTATGCATTATGGGACTCTGCTCTGACTTTTTTCCTTCAGGTTTAAATATATGGATTTTTTTCCCATATAAGTCTGACTAAATTCTGAACATCCAGATTTTCAGACACATCTTTTAATTTAAAGAAACTGTCAGATTTTAAACAACTCAAAGGACTTCTGTACAAATACAGGATATAAAATTGAGTACAAACAGTTCCCTAAATTCCGCGACACTGGCATCCCCTAATTTAGGGAGGAGAAAATAAACTATGCTTGCTTTCAATAGCACTGCAGAATGTTATTTGCAGCTACCCGAAAACACAGCAATGAAAGGCTGAAAATGGGCACTGAACCATTGCAATGAAATGCCATTTACAAAACAAGAGCAAACAATGCCAACATTGAAAGAGGGACTACATGGAAAAGGAAGTTCTAGAAGTCAACAGCTCTGACATTCATTGCATTCTTTCATGCATGCAGGCAATTTTATAACCCAGATGATTAAGCAGAGGAGCAGATTTATTGTGTAAAAGGCCAATTATCATTGCTTTCTTTACAATATTTCCGAGCAGTCTCACTGGCAGGGAGTATGGCATAAATATCATAGATGCAGCAAATGCCTACAACTTTTCTAAGTGTTTAAAGAAACACAGTTCTTAATCTTAAATTTCATTCAAGTTTTTATAAAATTTTCAAGGGGTCTTTTGCTACTATCAGATACATTTTTCTAAAATTTTGTCTTTACATTTCAATTAAGGTTGAAATACAACAACGTTACTAAGCAAGCAACATCTCTTTTTTTCTAACAAGATGTGTGCATAAGCCTTAGACCTAGATACACTGCTTGTAGGTGACCCCGTAACTACAAGACTACCTCAGCATGAAAATATGTGAATACAAAGTTCTCATTAGTTCTCTGTCAATTGTGGTCCAAGTAGTTTAAATCTTGATGTTGAAAACAAGCCTGATGGAAGTTGTCATGCTTACCAGTAACTGGCTAAAAAGGTACCTATCCAAGTATACTTTGGAGTAAACTAATTATATTTTTAAAGGCAACAAACAAATCCATTAAGTGCTATTTTTTTCTTTTTAGGGCGCTGGTTGTATCTGTAGCTTTTAAAGAGGCTCTCGGTGATTTAACTATTCCTGAGATTTGTGAGAAAGTGCAAAACTGTTTACAGAAAAATGAAACAGCTTACACCAAAATGGATGTATGACGGTAACTTGCACTGCTATCTAAACAGAAAGACTCCTAATTGCTTCCTAAGAGATATTATGCAAATAAATTCAAAGGCAATGCATTTATTTAATATTAATTTCCTCAGTTATCGTGGTAAGATGCTGAACAATTATGAATGAAAATTGGCTATATGCAAAAGTTAGCTTGAAACAGTGTACCCCAACATCAATCAAATTGCCTTCTATTAAGGCATACACTTCTGTACTTCCCACCAATAGGGAATTCTGGCATTAGTGAACATAACCGCATTATTTTAAGTAATTAAATGAAGCAAGCTCACCCATGAAGAGAATGCAAAGGACAATTTGAAATGTAGCATTACAAGAAGACCCTATTATTTGGTTTATAAAAACTAAAATATTTTCCCAAGTAAATAGATGTTTTCACCTAACATAAGCAAACTAGTGAGTTATGAAATTGCTAAATATTCAACCTCTGAAGTTGAAAAACAAGTAGTCTTTGATGTTTGCCTAAAATTCTCATGGGCAAATGATATCCTGAATTCTATAATCCCAACAGTGGAAAGAATTTTTTATTTTTTTCACATTTTAAAAAAAGAATCAAACTAAGCTTTAGAAACAGTGTATTTCAACAAATTAAAGGCTCAGAAGCATTAGCAACAATAATATTTGAGAGTGCACAGAATAAGTTTTATTTCCTGTATTTAAAAAAAAAAAAAAGTCAACTTAAACAGTTTCAGGAGCTGTAGCACAGCTTGAGTAATTAATCTACAGAATCTTAAATCTAGGTGGTGCAGTGCAGATTAATTTTATGTCAGATTAGAACACAAAATAGTACAAACCTGTCTTCTTCGGCCACAAGCTGAAACTCCCTGGTTTTCCACATTCTGCAAGTTGTTCAAACCTAGGAGACAATTAATATACATCCAGTAAATGAGGAGTCACCATTGAGACAGCAGTTTTGCATTCCACCATTTACACGAGACAAGAATGTACCCTATTTTGATGTTATGACAGATTGGGAAAATTTCAGTGTCTGATGATATATAAATATACTTTATATGAATACACATGAATCTCACCATAGTCCAAGGACTCAAAAAATAGCCTGTTCAAAATAAATCACCATTTTTTCTATACAATAGAGTTCACAGAAGAATTATATTTTAATTAGGTAAATTATTTAGTTAAATTAATTAATTAAAATTGGTACATAATAATGAAACATTTCATTTTGGTAAAAGCATTTTTACTATACATACGACTCTCATTTTACATAGTGAGAATGGGAAGTAACAAGCAATCAGAGCTATGATTCTTTGTGTACAGATCCCATTACTTCCAAGTACACATATCAGGTTTTAACTGTGGCAAGCAATCCAGGCATCTTAAGAGTTTGTCCTTCCATGTTCAACACGGCCACACACAGAAACTATAACATCATCTCTCTGTGGTAAGAGGTTGCTAATGGTCTTCAGAACCTACTTATAAATATTACATTATCCATGTTGTTAAGTCAGGGTTACCAGGAAAATGCACAAACATCCTAACTTGGTGCATTTCACACTACAACTTGTTTTTTCAATCAGCCAAACTCTTTAGTTCCTTCCCACCAAAAGTTATGTAGCACAGAATTCAGAAAGAGACAAATTTCAGTACTCCTCTGGCAGCTTTCTTTTGCACAGAATACTGTAAATCATAGTAAAGCAAACAAAATCCTGAGTAAACCAGAAAATAGTGAATGATTTCACAAAATGAGTTGCCAGAGAAGCTACTTCACAGCTTCCTAAATACGGCAACCACCAAATCTGCACTTGTACAGAAACTACACGCAAAACCTAGAAGGGTTTTTTCTGCCAAAACCATTTTTTTATTAATCCAATCACATGTAAAAATAAGTGTTTGACATGACTGTTTCTAAAGTGTAAAAGTAAACTAATACTCACTCTGAAGAGCTCTGCTCTCTGTGTGTTTCTGCCCTGAATAAGGCCTGCAAACAACATAGAATGGAGTAAAAATACACAGAACTTCATGAAAAGTCTATGACTAACAGCAACAACAAATTTTACCTTCCTGTGGGTTTTTTTATGTCTCCAGGTGACTGATTTGTGATATATTGTTGCTCTTTCAACAATCTTGAAAAAAAAGACAAAAAAAATAGTTTCCTAGAGCAGCAACTTGCCATTTATATGATTCAACAATATTTAAATTAAAAAAATACCCAGATCTCTCTACAGAAACAGTGGCATACAAACACTAACTGCATCAATCCATTAACCCTCTTAATCTTGCCTCACACTTTTATGTTGATGGCATTTTGCACATCTATTTTTTCATCAGTAATTACTTCCATAGGGCTTTTTTAACAAGTCTTTCATCATACCTGTCAGATGTAATTGTGTCACAAGCTGTCCTTCTAAAAAAAAAAAAACCAACCCAAAATCAAAAAAAAAAACCCAAACAAACAACCCTTATGAAATGTCTTCCTCTATACTGTCTGCATGAGTCAATTTCCTTAACTAAATGATGCCAAATATTCCAAGTATAACAATGCAGAAATAGAAGTTCTATCCCAACTAAAGACTACAGTTATATTCTCCATGAAAAACAAGGCAATAAACCTAGAATATTAGTATATTTCAAAATAAGCATGTAATTGTTTTGAGGGTTCACACTGCCAGAATCATGAGGTAACATTACTATTTCCCTTCACATTAGTATCAACAACAGAATCTTGTGTTCAGATGTAAGGAAACTGTAACAGACTGATTCCATTTTCTTATTCTCTTTCTTGAGATGACTTATAGTCTGAAATTAGGAGGGCAGGACTAAAAAGTGTTCAATCAAGCATTAGAAAAAGAAAAGTCTTTTCATGTTTTTATTGTTATACAAGACTGACAGCTGTTTAAACTGAAAATTGTGCATATTTACAAATAATTAAACTCAACCAAAGCTATTTGATGTAAATGCCCAAAGCAGCAACTATAGAAGAGCCCAAATTTTAAAAACATAGGGAGTATGTTATAGCTAATTTTCTATTGGACAGCAGTTTGGAATTTAATGTTCTTCCTTCTACCTACTCTTAATTCTACAAGTTTCAAGTTACCGTCCAAGTATATCCCTCAGTAATATAATCCTTAATACAAACCTTTGCTTTGTGTCCAAATTACTTTTGTCATTTTCATTGACATTCACAGATTTGCTTTGCAATGCTGTTGCTTCCAATCCTTTAGACTCTGCATATTTTGTGGCTTCCTGTGAGAAACAGAATTGATACCTTAAAATTAAAGCCGGCCAATACCTAGATAGTAAGTCACACTAGGATTAACATGTACTCTCTATTAGGACTAACAATGCTTATTTCACAGACACTTCAGAGGTATTACCATTAAAATAAGCAGTTTCAAAACAACTCTAGCTTGCTGAATTGAAATCCATAAAGATCTTTATCAACTAATAACTTGGAGAAATTTTAGTCATAGCTGCAAGTGATACTTATATGGACACAAAGAAATAAAATGAATACTTGCATAATGAGTGAACTTAGGAAGGTGTGAAGTATATTGTGGAGATTAACTAAGACTGCAAATACTATCAAAGATGCCAAAGTCTGTTTTTTATAACTAGGTTAGAAGTGGAAAACTGATGGGTCTCACAAGTTTATCTAGTTCTGTAGCACATGTGAGGTTCAAGCATGCCTGTAACACTTTCAAAAGGCATGTCTAATCAGACCTTAGGCTTGTAATATCACCTTTCTCCCACTGGCGAAAAATTTTTTTGCTAACATCCTGCTCAAACTTTTAGCCACAAACTAAGATTATTTCTCCTCCATTGCCAAGAGGGGAAGTAGTAGTTCCATTACTCTTTATAGAATGTCCAGACAATCCTAAGATTTGTACTTTTCCCTATATTTCTCCCACTTTCTTGATGTAATAAGAACACTTTCAAAAAAAAAAAATCACTTTGTCCAACTTAGTCCTCAAATTCATTCTTGCCAGTTGTGCACTAAACAGAGCCAACCATCTTCCACCCAACACTACACACACCAAAAGGTGATCTGCTTTGCAGCATTGAAATACCAAAATGATTCAAAGTTGAGAGCTTCACTATGGGCCCAGTATTAATTCTTTCTGCTTAGTCTGTTTGCTCTCACTTTTCATCTGTTTCCTCTTTCAGGGCTTTCTTTTACCTCCTGATAGTTTTGTTTCATCCATCCATTTTTCAGCAGTCTTGAAATCTTAAACTGCCCTTCACAGTAACTTGCAGAGTCTCTCAATATTTATGAGAGTGAGATAATATAAAAACATTCTCTATTTCAACCGTTCATCCATGAAAATACTGGAAAGTATTCTGGTCACAGAATACTTCCATAACTACCCAAAGTACCACATCTTTCAGATGTAAGTTTTCAAAATACTGGCCATTTTGCAGTGGCTGATGGTAGCAAAATATGTATGACAGTGAGGACATGTTTCCATATAGATTAACAGATAAAAAGGATTTAGTTTAAAAAAAAGTTTAAATCAACTATATTGTACTTTGCAAGTTAACAGTAGCTTTCAAATTGTACTTGTCCCTAAAAATAACTTATGAAAGAAAAATGAAAGTTATAACAAGAAATTACAAAGTATTCAGATTAATGCTTTCTTGATATAGGTCCTTTATTCTTGTAATGCACTATTTGCAGACTGTACTTAGGGTAGCTAACCTGTAAGAGTTTCTTGAAGTGCAAGAGCTTCACCAACAGTAGGAGCTGCAAGCTTGTAGATTCCAAGCTTGACACTAACCTAGAAAAAGCTGTCTACAAACAGTTTAGCAATGTAGGCCACCTTGTAGTGGATAAAAAGCTGGACATGACTCAGCAGTGTTCGCTCACAGCCCGGAAAGCCAACTATATCCTGGGCTGCATCCCAAGCAGCATGGTCAGTAGGTCAGGGGAGGTGATTCTGCCCCTCTACTCTGCTGAGACCCTACCCAGAGTGCTGCATTCAGCTCTGGGGTCCTCAGCACACAAAAGACTTGGACCTGCTGGAGCAGGTCCAGAGGATGTTCACTAAATTGATCACAGGGCTGGAGCATCTCCTCCTGTGAGGAAAGGCTGAGAGAGTTGGAGTTGTTCAGCCTGGAAAACAGAAGGCTCTGGGGAGACCTTGTAGCACCTTCCAGTACCTAAAGGGGGGCTTAAAAGAAAGATGAGGAGAAACTTCTTAGCAGGGCCTGTTGTGATAGGACAAGGGTTAATGGTTTTAAATTAAAGAGGGAAGATTTAGATTAGATATAAGGAAGAATTTTTTTTTAATGATGAGAGTGGTGTAACAAGGAACAGGTTGGCCAGAGATGAGGTAGATGCTCTGTGCCTGAAAACATTTAAGGCCAGGTTGGATATGGCTCTGAGCAATCTAATCTAATTGAAGATGTCCATGCTTATTGCAACAGGGTTGGACTAGACTACCTTTAAAGGTTTCTTCCCGTCCAAACTATTCTATGATTATACTTCTACATCTGGCACTAGAAGAAAGGGAAGAGAGATTAAAATTGAAGCTGGAGTGCTCTTCTGTAGAGAACACTGCTGGGGAACCATTATGTACTATATAGAAGGGGGAACTCTTCATAAAGATGTCTCCTCCATGTCTTAGAATAACTCTGTTCAAAATAAGATTTGCAGTGTTGGTGCAGAAAGTAGGACAGATGTGCAGGCAGTGGAGGTGCAACAACAGAGGGCCTAGCTATGCTAGTATGGAGTTCTGGGCCTTCTCCAACACCTCCAAACCTCGATTTCCTCTTAGACTCAAAGAAATACCCTTGAAAAATAAACATGAAAACTGACGGTCAAGTGAAACCATTAAAAGGTATTCCCTGTATTATACTTTGAATGCATTTAATAAGCTGTCTAGTCTCTTGGGCAAGAAAATGAAAAACAGAGGAACTTCAGGATTGTTTATTTAAAATTTGCTTCTTATTACCTTTAGATGTCTGTGCTTTTGTAATTGAATAATTCAATACTTTTTTATAGGAAGTAAACATAAGAGAAATTCTTTACAATCCTCCTGAAGATGAACTGCAAGAGGAATGTTTTTCTTGTCCATTTTAAATCAATTTTGAGCAAGATTCTTTGTAAGGACCTTTCTTATTTACAGGAAAACCGCAATAATAGTTTTCTACCTCCTAACTTCTCTGACATTCCTAAAGCTTTTAGCCAAATTAACAGTTCTTGATCTTTAATTTTTCGTATAGGTCATATAGACCTAAACAAAATAAACATTAAATGTATAGCTACGTTATATTTTAAGGAGTCCCAGATCAGAACTGCTTCTCTTAAACATACACTGCTGACAGATCTTATTTTAATTATGCTTTTTTCCTAACAATTTTTCTAATCAAAACAGTTGCAGAAAAAACATTCATTGAAGATATTTTAGCAGAGTCTTATTCCCAATAACTTTCTCCAAGACATACTAATTAAAACAAAAAGGCTGAATATAAGACAAAGGAAGGCAGACAAAGGAAGACAAAGCCTCCTTTCCATCTAATACAATAACTGACTATTGCCTAAACAACTCCCTTGAAAGTATAAATCCATTTAATCTTATCAGGTAACTCTTTTCAAAAGTTTTGAAAATGCTTTTGACATACCTGTATTAAGAAGTCAGTTCCACTTTCTTTCATGAAAAGTTCAATGTAGGACTTGATTTTACTTATTAAAAGACTGTAACTGAAGCTTTGGAGAAGAGGAACGTATGGATCCTTGTTTTTAATTACAGTTGCCAGCTTCATCCTTAAAGGCTAAGAAAACCACAGCTTTATAAAACACAAATCCTGCAGTAAACTAGGTATCTATGCTAAACAGGACATACAGAAAGTAAACATGAGGATTATATAGTTTCCTGAATATGCCTATATAATTTCATGTTACAGTTTGAAAGCGTTCTAAAGTAAAATAGGCATAATACCAGGCATTTACTTTATGTGCTCAGTAAATGGTAAAGTGTAACTTTCCAGAGATCCCCATCTTCATTTTCTTTATGAATAACATTGAAAGCAGGGTTGTCAATGGAGCAAAAAACACGCCATAAAAAGCCGCTCGTTACTCAGTTCTCTTTTCTCATTTGCTGCCTCAAACACACTGCCATTGAAAGGGGTGTACAGTGTTCAGGAAAAGGACTACTTAGTACAGCAGCCTTAATGACACATCAATACTGATAATCAGAAATTCACATTTTGTCTACCAATCACTCTGAATCTTACAGAAACCAATATAGCCAAGGGAATTAACTTCTGCGTACAGGCTGCATTCTTATTTATGAATCTGAATACTATTACCACACTCTACACTTTTCAAACATCCAAATCCTCTGAATAAGGAGTCTATCTGAAGAATAAGTTATGCACATGCAACTACTTACATAGAACACGTGTCCTAATACACCAGATGAAGATACAGGCACTATTTTTAACTTTTTTTCTTTTTGCCTGCAGTCTTTCTTTTGCTCTTTTCTCCATCCCAGCAAATTCAGGTGCGTGCACTAGTTATTATTTTAAAGAGATATGCACTCAAACCTGCATCTTTCTGAATGATGCAGTGAACTTCAAACCAGGAAGTGTCCTGACTCCCATATCTTGTCTTTTCCAAGTAGAGGCATAATAACATTTAGTCCATACTAGAGAAGCTAATGAGTTTTCCTTCCCTGTGATGTTTTGGTACATAGAACACTAATCAACAGAGGTGACGAATAGAGTCCACTGCAATAGAAGTCAGCAGACTGATTATTAGGGAGTTATGTCTCTACCAGTAAATTTATACTGCCTTTGCTGAGAACACAGCGCTATTAAATTCCCAGAATCTGTATTTCCACCTCACTCCTCATATTAAGTGGGAAAAAAACAACTGCTAGATGTATTTTACTCCCCCAAATAACCCATTATCTCTATCAATCCCCTAGACAAAAATTTCCTTTTGTATTTAAACATGCCAATGGTGTGTAAGTGACCGCATAGACAATAATTAGGTCAAAGCTATGTAGGTAGCATTTGCTAGCTTTGGAAACTCACTTCCACCTTTCTCCACTGAACATAAAACAGTTTAATACAAGTTAAGAAAGTTACTACCTTATCTGATTCAGAGTCCGTAAACAGCCTTTCAAGAACTTCGGTAGCTTCCTTAAAATATCCATTTTCTATATGAACTGCTACAGTCTACAACAAATATAATTACAAGATATGCTGAAACACTTTTCACCTGAGAATCAGAAAAAAAAACCCAAGAAAAGTCACAATACTACAGTTTTCTAAGACTTAAAAAATTCAGATTATATACTTAAGGGTTACCAACAATTATCTAGTTATAAAAGTTAGTTCTGAAGTAATATTAAACCTCATGTATAAAGCATTTCCATCAGGCATTTAAAAGGACCCTCACTGATGCAAAGTGTCCCATACTTACCCACTGAGCATTGCTTCCCTCTCTTCCTGAATGACTTTCATATTCCCAGTAGCTGACAATGTGGTTTTATATGTCCCTCTTTGAAATCAAAAGTTTTCTAACACAAATTATTATTTTTAAGTAAAAAAAAAAAAAGCTGTTCATAATATATGAATAGCTCAAGATACTAGTGTTTTGAAATTGATCTCAATTGATATATACTTTTTTTTTCAGATTGGCAGCTTTTGATACAAATTTGAACTGGAAAGAACAGGAACCGCTTTGGATAGAAAAAGGTCCCCTGTACAGACCTATTTACTCTGTATTAAAACTTCTAATTTTAATTAAAAATTCAGTTCAGTCTGCTAATAGCCCAAGGTTTTTGTAAAAGGGGCTCTGTTTTAGTAAGACAGAGTCATAGAATATTTGAGGTTAGAAAAGACCTTTGAGGTCATGAAGTCCAACAATCAACCTTGGACCACCATTTTTACCATTAAATCATATCCTCAAGTGCCATATCCACATGTTTTTTTAAACATTTCCAAGGACAGTGAATCTACTACTTCCCTGGACAGTCTGTTCCAATGCTTTACAACCCTTTTTGTGAAACTTTTTTTCCTAAAATCCAATCTAAACCTCCCCTGGTGCAACTTGATGCCATTTCCTCTCATCCTGTTGCTTGTTACCTGGGACAAGAGACCCACCTCCACCTGGCTACAGCCTCCTTACAGGTAGTTGGAGAGAGTGATAAGGTCTGCCCTGAACCTCCTTTTCTCCAGGCTGAACAATCCCAGCTCCCTCAGCTGCTCTTTATAAGACTCGTGCTCCAGACCCTTCCCCAGCTTCGTTGCCCTTCTCTGGACACGCTCCAGCACCTCAGTGTCCTTCTTGTAGTGAGGAGCCCAGAACTGGACACAGGACTCGAGGTGCAGACTCACCAGTGCCAAGTATCCCAAGTACAGGGAGATGATCCTGCTGGCCACACTATTTCTGATTCAAGCCAGGATGCCATTGGCCATCTTGGCCACCTGGGCAACTGCTGGCTTGTGTTCAGCTGGCTGTTGACCAGCACTTCTAGCTCCTTTTCTGCTGGGCAGCTTTCCAGCTACTCATTCCCAATGAATAGGCAGCATCCTGAAGCATTTTGAGTAAGTCACACAGACCTGAATTTGAATCAAGCGACGAATATCTTCATGAAGCTTTTCCAGTTTAATTTCTTCCTTTTCAAGTAAAGTCCAGAAAGACAGAGCAGATTCCAAAGGTGAAATTTTTTGACCATTTTCAAACTGTAATTCTTAGAGGGGGAAAAAAAAAGGTACTTAAAAAAAAAAGTACTTTAAAGGATAAAGCTAAAAATATTACAGTATTTATATGCAAAATAGTAATATGTACTATACATAATTTGAATTCCTTTTTCCTCAAATAATTTTCAGACTCTCTCTCCAGGTGTGTTTAAAAACCTGAAGTAACTATCGTCTTTTCAGAGACTAGCTCTTCCTACCCTTGCTAATGACATTACTGTTGCATTTTTAAGGCATATTATGTGTCAGTTAATTACAGTTCACCTAAAATGCCACTTGCAATACTGCTGAGTTCAGCATTAGGTATTTGGGCTGGCATTAATAATACAGTAAGCTTAGCATCAGATATCAAAACATTTGGCATTGATACTGATAATTTTTGTAATATAACCACCATCCTAAGATTGCATTTTTTTCCTGAATCTATTACTATATTTCCAGTCTTAAGTTCTTGTTTTTAAAGTGCTTAAACCAAGAGGGAAATTCAAACAGCTTAACACAGGAGTGTCACTGAATAAGCAGAAGAAACTTCCCATGTCAGCGTACTGCTGCACCAACACCAAGGTTTGTGTAAACGTTCAGTGAGCAGGATCAGTGATCAGTTCTGGCAGAGATCTGACCTAGCCAAATAGTCATCCCCTCAACACTCTCAAAACAGTGTCCCAGTCTGGTCATCGCACATCTGCACAAGTGAATGTAAAAGAAGCAGTAGGAGCTGGCAGGTGAACAAGTGTTTTTTTTCCCCTCATCACTGCCAGCCTAGCTCAAGATGTTCACTCAATTATAGCCCCACTTATTCCTTCATTTTATATGACATCAGAAGAATCTCTCTCAATAACTCATTCCTTTCATTAAGGAATGAGTAAACAATTTAAGCAATACTTAAAAAATAAAAATTACTTTATACTCACTACAATAAGTCAGTCAGTGAAATTTCAGTGTTATGTGCATATATATCCATAATTGATAAAAGCCACTTTTGTGTTTCTTTAATTATTATTTCAATCAAGTAATATGACACTTCATATTAAGCTTATTTTAATACTGTAAGACCAAAGTGTTTAAAAGAGCTGGTATCTGAAACAGCCTACTCTGTTTTAAGACTCAATACAGATTAAATATTTTAATAATTAGAAAAAAATAGGAAAGCTACTAGCTTTCCATGTACACTGTGCAGCTACACCTGATGTAATACCTACTAAGCATATGCAGTCTTCCTCACCACACAGGCCATTCTCTATACCGATAAGAAAAACACACAGCAAAGTCATATTCCCAAGTGTTATATACAATAATTTAGTTTTAGAGCGTTATCAGAAAAGTTTCATAATTTGTATAAAATGAACTACTTTAAATATTAGAATTTGATACTCAAGCTAAAATAAATCAAGACAACTGTTATTACCTGACAAGCAACATAGAGAAATTAATTTTATAAAAACAAGACTTTGAGGCACTGCTAGGCTAGAGTACACTTCTTTCTTCTATGTTCATGCTGGCAAGACTGCTTTTGAAGTCCTACAATGAGTTTTATCAAACAGTGAAAATCTGCAGCAAAAAAAAGTTAAGTCTTCCAAAAATTCCAGTGTGAAACAAAATCATCTTGGCTGAATCAACAAGTTAGTTGCAAATACAGCCAGAGGAGACATGGTAGTGAAAAAGAGCCCCAAGGACCTGCTGCCAGCTCAAAGTCTTACAGCCTTCTGTAGAGGGGCAGTCATCCTTTGCATTCGTATTCTTATTCCTACTGTTAGTCCTACTTTAACCTCTAGGTAGGTGTGCAGAAAGGAACGTATATCCTGAGCTTTATACTTGCAAGTATAGATCACTAAGAGCTAGTCAGTCTTTTCCAGTATATTTCTTTTGTTGATGCTACCCTGACAAAAATAGACCGATAACTTAAGAAGTATTTAGTAATTCAGACTCAGAGCAGCTAAGTCAGTCAGCATAGAATAACACTGGTCCTGCACACAACTCAGTCACATGTGGAATAAAGATAGTCCAAAATGTGGAGTTCATGCCGTTTATTTACATATACTTATCTATATATGTGTTTACAGATATGTACAATTTACATATAAATATATATCTATATATGTATTTATAATACGTACAGTAAAGGCACTATGAAAGCTTATCTAATAAACCTCTGTGGAAGTTCACACATATATTTTTAGACAAGTGGGAAAAAAAAAATCAGAGTATTTACCGAGGCTTTTTCCTTTTGCAATTCTTATCAAAAGCTGACAGACATAAACTGTTTTTTTCTGATGTGTAGGTATTTTGAAAAAGCCAGTGATAAGAGCTGGAAAAGAAGACAAATGCTAAGTCAGTCTTGCTCCAGTACTGCCACAATGTGGCTAGACATATACTAGACACTGTGTTATCAGATTTAATGATCTACTAAGTTTTTAATTAATTAAGAAACCAATGAAGCACACTTAATTAGTATTTGTCCACGTTAAAAAACCTCAAATATTTAAGAACTTAAGCAGAAACATATACCCTTCTCCAAAGAAGCAATAAAATATGTCACAGCCTTATATTCAATCAAATTCAAAGACCACGGTATCGAAATAAAGTTTTGTTTCGGTAAGTAGCTTACTACAAAAGACATCTGTCTGCTCTGGAGTACATTTCCATGGAATGCCCACAAACCATGAGCCACAGGCAGAGTGGTAACACTTACATGTTGCTAAAGCAATTTAACAGACAAAAAGCAGTAAAAGCTACAAGGAAAGATCAGTCAGAAATGTACATCTACAAAGGAAACCCTCCTTTCAATGTTGGAAGGTCACAAGGATTCTTACATGTTTTAGAATGGGAACTATCATAAGTTTATACCCATCATGCTGGTTACTGTGAATTTCTTATTTTATTGGGCTGGATATAGTAATTTATCTTCACAGCATAATGCAGTAACATTCAAAATGAAAAGTGAATCACAGAATAGTTGGGGTTGGAAGGAGCCTCTGGATATCATCTATATCCGCTGTGATCGCTTCTAACCTTACCCATTCTGTGATTTTGTAGTCCAACCTCCCTGCAGGTTCAGATGAAGCAGGTTGCACAGGATCACATCCATACAGGTTTTGAGTATCTTCAGAGAAGGAGACTCCTCAACCTCTCTAGGCAGCCTATTCCAGTCACCCTCAAACTAAAGCTTTGCCTCGTATTCAGATGAAACTTCCTGTGCTTCCATTTGTGCTCAACAAAATCATAGAATTATGAAGAACTTGTCCAAGTTGTAGACTGAACACTCTAGTTCAGGAATTGTTTATGTACGCATTTCAACGTCATGCTAGCAAAAAAGCCAGGATTCTGGAGCATGGAACACCTGAGTTTTGCAATGACACAACTAGAGCACATTACATATTGTTTTACTTGAAAGTACTCAGCCTACTTGAATATTGGTGTATGATCGTCTCCTACACAGAACAGATAAGCATGAAATTACAAAGTAAATAGCCCTGAATGATCACCTAAGCTAACATCAAGCAGAATATTGTCATTTGGAGTTGGAAGAACATTTTCATTGGCTTCAGTGAGGACAGGTGATGTAAGAGCTTTTAATTCCTATAGCCAAAATATGAAGTAAAAAAAGCACATCGCTTAGAACAGCAGTAAAGCGCCACTCATTGTGATCACTTAGACTACGGATTTCAATTTCAGAAAGAGTTTGGACAAGCTTCATGGTAGAGATGAACACCATACTCTGAAGATGAAGGCAGAACTTTGAAATTTTGGAAGCAGGCAGAATACCATAGGTGAACAATTCCACAGAACAAAAGGGGTCATCTTGGCAAGCAGCTTCAGATCTTTCAGCTTTCTCTGTTCTCTTAAGCTGCACCTACATTACCACTTAAATTCAGAGCAGGGGTGTCTCTTTAAAGCAAACCTCCCGTGCTTGGTTTGTGCAATGGAATAGTCTTGACTACACAAACTGATTTCCTTTAGAACTATTACAAAGAAAAAGAAACCTTTAAATGTTTCCTGTGTGGACACCGGGTCCTTAGCAGCAATTACTCATTATTAATGCAAACAGAAAGAGACATAGCCTTAGTAATCTTTTCTAGACTTCTCCCTCCAGACACCCAAGGCAGTTTCTCTATTAATTTGTTTGTTAATACTGTTGTCAATCATAAATCACTTTCCTCCCTGTTGCAACTCAAATGTGTTGCTCATATTAGCCTTTCATTACAAATTCTAGAAACCCAGTTCCTCGCCATGTAGATACGCACACAAGCTAGTTCAGGTATATAGACTGTAACACCCTGCCAACACAGGATAAAATAAGCAAGGCATGTAACCTTGCCATGCTGTCTTTAAATCCTTAATTCCAGGTAACCTAGCTATTTCTACATGGTAGCATACTGAGGTATAAAAAAATGCTATTTATCTCCTAATAAAATTGCTCATCTTGTTTCCTTTGCCTTCCTACCTTTCTGCCTTTCTTTCAGTTTGAATTGACCTTCTTGTTGACAGCCAATCATTATTTCAGTTGTATTTGACAAATGCAAGAATAATAGTTGTGTATTTCTACCAAAAAAAAAAAAAAAACCAACCCACACCCACTTTTCTAATGGAATCTTATGTCTGTGCTTAGCTTTTCCCATAGACATTTACAATACTGACTTTATAATCTCACAGCAACATTATGCCCAACTCTTTCCTCTGTTGCTGAACAGAGCAGGAACAAGTTCAAAATTTCCTCTTAGTTCTCAGTTCCATGTGACCTTGCATTCTGTACAATTTAATTAATTGTTTCTACTAATACAGTCCTCAGTCCTCCCAGTTCTTCTCAGGAGATATTTTAGTTTGCATCTGCATTGGCAGTGCCTTTGCTTCTCACCTTCATGAAACTTCAGTACAATTCCTCCGCTTCCCACCTTCAGGAAATTTTAGTACAATTCCCCCGCTGAGTTACAGTCCCAAGGCCAAGCATAGAGAAGCACCATGAATAATTCAATCTAGCAGCTCCCCATTTAATGTACCTAATTATCTTTAGATTCCTTACCTCTTACAATATCTCATATCAACCTCCTTACTAATCATTCTGCATGCCATCGTACTCCATTCTTTCCAGAATTTTAAACAAGTCATACTATCACTTGAGTAAAGAACACACACACACACAGGCAAAATATTAACTCACAGGAGCTGCGATTATCTCACAACACTCGAGCTCGAACACTGGCAGATTAAACAAGCAAACAAACACTGGGCGTGCACCGCTTCACTGCCACCGCGTGCGAGTGATGCCGACACCACCAAACGGCCTCAGCCGGTTACTCGGTGTTCCGGGAATTTCCTGAAGCCCTCGAAAGAGCCCAACCCCCGACTCCTCAGCGCTGCTGGAGGCAGGACACACCGGCCCGGGAGCGGCTCTGCAAAGCCCCGAGCGGCCGCGGAACGCCCCGAGCCGCCACCATCACTCACCCTGCGCCACATCGCTCCACCGCCGGAACTCCGCCCCGCTCCTGTCCCCGAAGTGCCGGCACAGGCAGGAGCAGGCGAACTCCAGCATCCAGTCCGCGGCCACGGCCTCCACCGCAGCCAGCGAGGGCGAACAGACGCGGGGACCCGTCCCGTCCCGTCCCGCTCGCGGAGCGCCGCCGGCCGCCGCTGCCATGTTCAAACCGCGCGCTAACGGCTGCCGACCCCACCCCGCGCCGCAGCCAATCAGCGCCGTGGCCCCTCCCGGCTCCGCCCCGCTCCCCCATCACAGCCAATCAGCGCGGCCCGGCCGCTCGCTTCGCTCCGAGAATTCCTCCTGGAGCCAGAGGCTGGGAGCGGCGAGTGTTTTGCTTGGAGCGGGTGGCCGTGAGAGCTGCCACGTCCCACGCTTCCTGGGAGATTAAAACGTGGCTGTTTTGTGCATGTGTGATACGAAGGACTTCTCTAAGCACGTCTTCATGTGGGTTCTGGAGAGATAAGTCTGCTGGAGGAAGGAAGGACATACCAGCATTGCGGAGCCTGGAATGACCGGAAAGTGGAACCCTGGACTTGGCAATGAAGCCCAGGATGGAATGTGCAGAAGGACTGAATTAGCGTACGTCTGTCTGAAAAGGCAACACTCTGTATATGTTAAAATATAAAACCTAAGGGGGAAGAAGGTTGTCTGCAGAGGACTGAATTTAAGGCAAATGCTGAAGGGCAGAACGGTTTTCCTTTCAGAGACTTGATGGAGGGTTGAACAATCTTCTGGTAGATCTGGTGAAAGGCCTTCATCTGAGCTTTACTTCACTCCCGGGAGGAACGGGGTGGTATTAAGGAGCAGAATGAATGAGCTGCTAGGTCTTTGCTGCCTTTGACTCCTGTGGTTACGTTAAATGCACCCACAGGAGTTTTGCTGTGGCATAAAAGAATGAGGTCAAAGAGACAAGAAAACACATAATTTAACTAAAAAGAATCATCTATTTGGAGAGCTATACTAATAGAATGTAAGATTTAAATTTGCACTTTGAAAGAGACAATATTTGGCAACAGTTGTAAGCTTATGTTGTAGTGAGCTTTCAAATGGGTGTTTACATGTGTATCTATAGTAACAACTTCGAGGACATGAGTTCTTCAGACTGGACAAATTCCTGTTACTTGGCATATTGTTTGTAGTACTTCAGGATAGTGATAAGCCTGAAACTGTTGACAGGCTTTATTAGGCTTCTGGGAATCTCAAGAATCAAAATTTTCTAAGTGTTTGACATGAACCACTTAGACATAAACATTAATGCATAATGACCTCATTTTTATTTGAGCAGGCATTTTGGGAGTTTTGTAGTAGAAACTAACAGGAAGGTATTTCAAGTCAAAGCTTGAAATTGCCATAATCAAACAACTGCAGCACCAAACCTGCAAACTGTTAACTTTTGGCAGCAATCATATTCTGGTTCTCTTCAGAACACCTTCAGAGGATTCTGACTTCAGTGGTTCAAATGGAGAAAAGATAGTTTCTTGAAAATGTGCTTTGGGAAGCCAAAGTAGTCTCTATGACCTCAGCAAATACCTCCCAACCAGTGCATAATAAGTACATTACATTCTTTAATAAACAGTTGAATGTTGTCTGATTTTCCTTTATTTATCATCTTTGTTTATGGATGAATTTATGTATTTAGATTATCTTCACCCCTAAGACCTGTAAAGTCCAAGACACCTGTGCACATTAGAGCAGTGCTACAACATTTCTGCCTGCCTTGTAGGCAGCATCAGAGGACAGTGTTTTAAAAACTAGGTTGTCTCTCAGTCTGAAAACAATGTGTAAATATGCTTCTAATGTGATTAGCTTTAAGCTAGGAACGTACAAATTCAGTGTCATTTTCAGGCCTCTTCCTGCAGCCTGTGCCCTTTTGCTGTTTTGTGGTGTTCTGTGTTAGGTTGTATGTAACAGCTTGTCTGCACACCCACAAAGGAGCACTGAGAGACAGTGATGGGGGAGGGGGACCCCAAATGCCCTGGATAGTCCCAGGCCCGTCACAGGCCCATCTCCACAATCCCATAGGAGTACATGACAAAACTACAGGCAGGAACCCAAACCACACACTCCCAGGGAAAAACACTGTATCTGGGCCCTCACCCTTTTGGGGAGGGCTCTTTTCCCTATCTCTAAAAACTTACTATGCTGTGCAGGTCACTGCAAGACCTATGTTCCTTGCAGCATTTGGTTACAGACCACTAAATATTAGTCCTAGCTACAATATGGGCTATAGCTCATTTTCAAGCAATATTGAGTATCTCTTGTTCAGAAACAATCTTTTGCATTTCCCAGTTCCACCCAAAGCAAAATCTCATTAACAGCACATTCACTGACCCCATCTCTGCATGTAGCTCTGTTGGCAGTTTCGCTGTGATAGTAGATTATGTCACCATCATGCTCACGCTGGAAACTAAGGTGATAATTTTCTTTTCTTGCCCATGCATGTGCGTTAGTGATGCATGGCAGTGAGATGCAGCTCTCAGAGCTGGGCAGTTCGCTGTTGTGGTATTGGCTTCAGCAGGTTTACCTGGCTTGCTCTGGCTGGCAGCTCTCCTTCTTGGCATCATCCCCCTAGGAAATTTTTAGCTCCTGAATGAAATACCCCTAGGATTAGATTAGTGTTTAACTGCCGTGACAAAAATCCAGGCATTGCTGGTAAATAATAAGTGTTTCTTCTATTTTAATTTTTCTTTTTCTATCAGTGATTCAGAACATGGTGCCTGTTCATTTTCACTCCTTCACACACATACTAATGCTTTGCTTTCTTGAGGTTGCTGTGGCAGTCACTTTGGCTGATCAGAGTGATCCCCACTGATCCCTAGTGTTGGCTGGATCATCCCTCGCCGTTGCTGTCTCAATATTTGGTGCTCTCAATAGCAGCATGGTCACACTAGGTCAATTAAGCTATGCTGGAAGTCAGTTAGGACATTTACCTGTTTTAATATCCACCTTAATGTCCACTCCTGCACTCCAGCACCAGTCATGATTTTTCTAACCAGCATTGCATCCATTTTTATCATCCCCTCTGACCTTGTTACATTAGCAAATAACTTTGGATTTTCTGGCTGCCTTATGATTGACTTGTGCAAGCCTGATTGTACTTCAATACTGGGAACCTCATCTACATTGACCATATGAAGTAACTGGAACTAAGTTACAAAATATTTTTGCAGATTGAGTCATGGGTAGCATGCAAAAGTTACTGAACAACTGCGAGTCAAAAGTGGATAGTCACAAAAATACAAATAATAATCTCTTCTTCCTCCAACTTTATGTACTGAGCATGATGTCATATGGTATGAAATATCCCTTTGGTCAGTTTGGGTCACCTGTCCCAGCTGTGTCTCTGCCCAACCTCCCATGCAGCCCAAACTTCCTTGCCAGTGTTGCAGTATGAAAAGCAAGACGAGGCCCTGGCTCTGTGTAAGCACTGCTTAGCAATTACACAAACATCTCTATTATCGTCAATGTGTTCAGCACAAAACCAAAATATAACTCCATACTAGCCATTGTGAGGAAAATTAAGTCTGCCCCAGCCAAAACCAGCACAGCACCCAGCCCTGGGTATCTCTTAGGAACCCTTAATGTCATATGTGGACAAATGATTTTCATGTACTGCCTATCTCTCCCTCCTTGATGACAGAAAGAGCCTGAACAAGTATTTTAGAAAAGATGCCCGTCTTGTAGGCAATTTGAAGTCAGATGTCCTGGGTGAACTTGCAGCAGCATGACAAATGGTACACTAGTGTGGCAAAGAATGCATTATTACTCTTATGAATGAGGTGTAAAATCACAGTTGGTTGGATAATTCGTAAACCAGTTTTTTTCTTTCTCTTGCAGGTGTGTCTACCAGTTTTTTTTGTGGTGGTGTCAATGTCTTCCTAGTTTTAGCTTCTGTAGTCTGGTCTCAGTTTATCTGCCTTTTAAACATTTTAAATTGCAATTTGCATTTCTTGAAAAAATTACTTGCTGCTTACATCTCCTGTTAGAAAGTCTCTCCTGCTGGTGGATCTGCTGAGGGCAAATGTGAATAATGTTTAATCCCAGTACAACTATGAGCCAACAGAGGATTTTGTTTAACCACGGGCATAAAATGTACATGTTTGATGTTAGGTGTGATATATAGGTGTGCATGCATGTGCATGCGTGTGTGCATATGTATATACAGATATAGATGAATATATATGTTGCATATGTGTGTGTATATATATGCTCATATATACATGCAGGTATATGTATGTATAGACATTATAATAACGAATTAATATGTATATATTTTGTGTCATATGTATGTGTATAGTAATTTAATAGGTGAAAAGGATCTCGCTGAAACTTGTAAAATCTGTAAAATGCTCTCTCTTGCTCCTGAAGACAGTTAAAATAAGAAAAAAGACTAAATTATAGCATAAATAATTATCAATATTATCGTATAATAACTGCATAAATACATACTTAACAGCATCGTTATATAAATATACTTTTGGTCGCCAAACTAATTTGTCTGGATTATTCTTACTTCATAGTAGCTCACTTACAGAGCTTCTGGTTTTAAAGGCTTTATTCTTCTGTTCATCTGCTACTTTTTTTTTGTCTGAATTTATTTTTAATAAAAACCTTCGAAGAACATCACAAAATTGACAGATCTTCTTTAATACCAAGAAAACTACATAGTTCATCTTAGCTATTTTAGAACAACACATACAAATTCAGGGTAAAATCTTACAAAGCATCAAATAAAGCAGTAAGAATTATTTACCCTCTTCATCACAGCAATAATACTAAAGTTGTCTAAACTAAATTGTTTAAATCTTGGCACTAATAGTACTTTATTCCTTGTTTTCTTTTTGATATTATTTTTGATATTATTGGGAAGAAAGAGAGTTTTTAGGCCCCCTCCCCTCTATTTTTGTTTATGAAAGCAAAATAAATAAATTCTTTTTTCTTTTTATAATTGGCCATATTAAATTCATGGAATATTTAAACTTAAAACAAAATATTACACAAGGAACATCACATACTTAGATGATTAATGTAATATTTTTATAATTACAGTAGAATTACATGTGTAAAGTGGTTTTCAATTCTGTCAATAAAAGCTCAACAACACAACCAGTAGATGGCCTCAGTCTAACATCTCTTACACCGTGAGACTCTGGTTTGCTGGATGTTGTATTGGTGAAAATTTTACAGGGCATTGTATTGTAACACTTTAGAATGAAAAAACTCTTGCTAGAATAATCAATTCCAGATTTTATAAAAATTTAGAGATCAGAATGATGGATAAAGATTTTATCCATAGCTACCCAAATTATAGGGTATCCATCACTAAATCTGGGAACCAACTGAATGTTTAAAAGGATTTAGCTTTGCACTGGAACAAGCCCCCAGATGAAAACAAGTACATGAAGAAAGTTTCTTTCCTCACAGGTGGTGATGTACACAGAATGAAAATTTAAATTAAAATTTAGACCATTTAAAATGCTGTAGGAAGTAAAGTCCATGCAAGTGATGATTGAAGTGAATATGGCTGAGCTGGAGATTGGATCCTGCTGAAAGCAAGACAGGAATCAACATTTAATTTCACTCAATATTGCTATTGGAAAAATATTTCTCTTGCTATATAAATTTAAAAAATCACAAGATTCAACAATACTTTAGAGGAGTAATATTGTAAGAACTGAATTCTACTGAGTAATAACTGGAAGGAAGGATTTTACTGTGACCAAAAACACCAACCAGGCATTTGTTAATGCAGATGTGGTGCCTGGCAGTGCCTGCCAGATTTTCAACTGATCTTTATCAAGTCATTTATTTAAACCCATATTTTAATATGTAAATAAAAGTGGAAGTCAAAAGGCAAAAAAAGCGTATGTGACAACAATATTGTGTCGTAGACCAGATGGTTAGAAAAAGCAAACATCAGGGGAAGTTACTCAATTGGATGCCTAATTTCTTCTATCTCTGTGAGATTGTTTATACACTAATTTCATAACGAGTTGGGTACATAATGAATACATATGTCAGGTATGTTTGGGTAATTGGAGTGTGCATGTGTTAAGGATACTTCGAATTCAGATGTTTAGCAGTTTCAACAAATTAGGGAACTAGAAAGTCACAATGATATGTAACATGAAATAAATGGCATTTATGTATCTTTGTGTAATATGAAGTAGATACTTTTTCTTTTAATAAAAATCTATGAAATGGCACAGAAACAGACATGTACATGATTATTGCCTAAGGATCAGCAAAGATGAGAACATTTAGAACAGGTCAGAATTAAAAATATCCACGCAAACGTAACATGCCCCTCTGTGAAGGCACCTTTCGATGGCCTTGCATTATCAGATCATAATTCTTTCAATATACCCTTCCCTCATTTATTAGATAGAATGGATCGTGCCCAAATAATTCGCTATTATTTTCTTCCCATTTCAACATGTGACCTTGCACATTATTCATCACACTCTTCTCTGAGCACTTCACAAACAACCACTAATTTGTCTTTACTCTCCTGAGCCAAGTCAGTGGTGTCACCTTTGCTTGCTGAAAGTGAGTTAAACTGATGTAAAGGTTGCACAATAAGTGCATTTTGTGATGTTCCTTGAAATTCTTCAATTCACATCAAACACCTCAAATGGAGGATGACTGATGGAGATTCAGGTCCAACTATGGATGTTTCATTATCTCAGGAAGTGGGGCAAAGAGCTGGACAATTGGCCGACATACACCTTTTTATGACTATTCAGCCATTATATACGGATTTCAGTTTCCATTCGTTCTGTATTTTAGATGGAAATGAAGTATACCCAAAATTGTTCACTGACTTTGGATGCCTAGGATGAACTATCTTGAACCTGATTTTTCATAGTAATTCATAAGTTTAGACTGCCTATAGCCCTCTGAAATTAAGTTCCAAGAATAATAAAAGAGGAAAGAAGGACAAATTATCACAGTGACTTCGGTTAAATGAATAGCAGATATCCTAAAACTCAACTTCTGACTAAGCCTGGGTAGCTGCAATTCTTTTAAGACCTACAGTCTATGAAATGTTAAATTACAACTATGAGATTTTAAAATTCCACAAGTCAAGCTGGGAGGATTTAGAATTGGGTATAGAAAATGAGGAAAACAGAACTAATGATAATTTTAAAAAAAGTATTATTTAAATTATTCCAATATGGCCTTGGAATTTTATAGAGAAAGCGAAGTTTAATTTTTTCTGGGCAAGAGTCAGATTTCTTGATGTAGCAAACCAGATAAGGGAAGAGGCTGATAAGAGGCAAATCCTGGGACATTTTACACCTAGGCTATTCATCTCAGATGATGGACATCATCCATTGTAAAACTCCCCACCCTAGGCTAGGTACTAGGAGTTTCCACCTGAGGTTAAGTGCATATAACTCATAAAATCTTTAATTTTTGGGGCTGGGCTGGGCTGGGCTTTGCTTTGCTTTGCTTTGCTTTGCTTTGATTTGCTTCCTCCACCCCCAGTGGCTCAAAACCATTGCTTCAGCCAACAGACATTGAAGCTGCAACTAACAAGTTTCATTGTTGGATCCAGTAGGTGGTGACTATATATATCTTTCTACTTTTATCTTTTCTTTCTCTTTCTTTCCTTATACATTTTCATAGGTGTTATTTTTATGCTTTAGTGTTGTTGTATTACTATAGATGATAACAAGAAAAATGACTATACACCTGTTTTCCTTTTCAACAAAATTGTTCCAAAATAAACCCTACATATATATATTTACAAACCCTGATTATTCAGTGTTGTTTCACTCCAATCCACCACAAGGAATTTATTAACAAGAACCTGGGTTACCCTCCCCTTCTAGGGAGGGTCATAACACAACTGCCAATAGATGTAAGGCCTGGATGGGCTTTAGACCTCCTGACTTTTACATTTGATAGATGATCCGCACTGTGGGTTTTGCTGAAGTTCCCCACATCTCAGTTTCCACATCTGCTGAAGAACAGAAAAATTGTGTTTTAACAACATACAGGTCAAAGAGTATTCATTTGTGACCTTCTCTTCTGGATGACAGAAATTATTTTTGTGTTTATTATATTTATTGCTTTCTATGCCTTATTCCAAGTCATGGGGGACCCTGAGCATTCCCATTCTTACTGGCTTGACTTGGAGGGCTATGAGATACATGCACTTTAGGAACTTTGAAGCTGTTTCTGTTCTGCTTTGAAACAGGAAAGGAACCATTTTAAATTAGCAGGTTTAGATAGCCTCTATCGTCCCGTTGAGGAGCTTGACTCATAATGTTGATTTTCGATAATTCTTGCTACACGGGGAAAATTTTGGGAGTGAAAAAGGAAGTTAACATGCCAATATTTAAAAAGAATAAAAGAAATAACCACTGTAGTTATAGACTTGTCAGTGTCATGTAAATCCTTGTAAAAATAATGGAAAAGCAAATGTAAAACTGAATTAATAAAAAGTATCAGAATTAATGCACGTTCATTTGTGTTTATGGAAAATAATCCTATCAAAGCATCTTTGTGTTATATTTTCTGTAATAGTGGTTGATTAAAAGGTGAAGAAAGTGAGGATTTGGAGATCCGTTGAAGCTGAAGACTTTGACAAGCTTGTTACACCATTGCAAATCAATCTTTTTGTCTGGCAAACTTAGAACAAAGTAGTTTTTTTAATCAAGCAAAGCTACTAAAATGAGCCTTATTAGCAAGTCTCGGTGCTATGGCATAGTATTGGCTAGGGGATTTCTCCTTCTTTTGACAACAGAAGAAGGTGGTGTTGTTCCTGGCAGCAAGAGGTAAATGTATTCAGTGGTTAGGCTGAGAAATCCCTATGTGCTGCTACTTATATGATACGTCTTTATTGTGAGGGTGATGAGGTACTGGAACAGGTTGTCCAGAGAACCTGTGGATGCCACATCTCTGGAAGGCCAGGATGGATGAGGCTGGGAACGATCTGGTCTAGTGAAAGGTGTCGCTACCCATGGCAGGGGTGTTGGAACTAGATGATCTTTAAAGGTCCCTTCTAACCCAAACCGCTCCATGATTCTGTGATCATTAAGTGCTGCGTGGCAGGTGTCCTCCATAGTAGAGTCCCACCAGGGACTTGGGGGTTGGGCATGGTCGTGCCTGGAACTTTTTGGGGCATTGCCAAGCAACTTCACAAACATTCCATAAATGTTCCATTGCAGTTGCTCAGGTAAAGTATCCTGCTTGTGGCTTATTTTAGAACTTACAGGTCTGAGAGTGTGTGTGGGAGGTTGTATTTGGCAGGTGCTTCATGTGTAAAGAATTTGGGCACAGCCAATGCTTAACTTGGCCACTGGTGTCTTTATTTTGGGATTGCCAGTTGCAGAGAGATCACACCAGAGCATCTTTTGTGTGTGGGCTGGTTCTTGTGAGCTGAAACGATCACTTTATGTTGTGACTTTCAGTAGATTTAACTTGCCCTCTCAATCAATCTTCTTGGCACCAGAAGCACCTTCATGTTTAATTAACTTTTCTTTCATGCTTACAAGTAATTTTATAATTTCCTTTTGAGTTAAGAAATGGCAGAAGTTGGATACAGGCAAAGTGAAGCAGTCCTAGTGTTTCTGTCTGTGTGTCCATGACTTAATTCTTTTTGTGAAGCCCAAATTGACGTTGTTTTCTGAAAGGTTTGAAAAGTGTAACAGCATGGAGGGGTTTTTTTCCTAGCATATATAGTCATGCAACATCTGCATGAGACCTTAATTCCAGTTAGGAGAAGAATCAGCAACCTGCTGGCTGAGGAAGGCTGTAAACTAAAAATGACGTAATGCTATCACTTAAGTACTTAAGAACAACTTAAGTACTATGAAAAATCACCATATTTTCTTTCTGTCATCCTCCTATGGTCTTCAGAATTATTTTTTTCCTCCTAACTGAGATTTCTTTTTATTAAAATATCGTATTGATTATGTGTGTTGTTTTCAATGGTGTTTTTTTGACATGAAGAAGAGACCTAGACAGTGAAAGATGGGATACCATGGGTTGTTCCACCACACAGAAGTAGATGCTAATTTAATTTATTGTTTTTCTATGTGAGTGGCATTTCACATAGAGAAATTATTGAGTTATAATTTTAATTTAGCTGAAAAAAACTTCTTCGAAAGCATAGTGTAGTCTAAACGAAAATGTCATTCTTGCTTTCTAATTACAGTTTAACATCTTTTGGTTACTGTCATGCCACAGCTACATTGTAAGGGTGAAGGAAATATCTTCTTCAGAAAGAAGCAATGATATACTGAAATATGTCTTATGCTATGCTTTCTGAATTGCCTTATGATTTTTGAATGGACATTGTTTACGAACAGCTGTTTAAGGTCTTGCATTTCCACTTCAAATCTTAGTAAAAACTGAATTCACTGATACCTGTTTTCTCTTGTGTCAGCCTTGCCTGTGAGCTCAAGCAGTCCTCTCTCCTGAGAGGAAGTCATGTTAAAATGATAGACTCCAGTCAATCATATTTCCTCTCTCTTGGTTTTGCTCTGTTAAGTTGGTCCACTGTCCTCTTGAATGACAGGTGTTGTTTTTTAAACATATTCATAGCCTGCTTTCATAGTTGCTTTTGTTTAGATCTGAATTCGTTTGTGGTTTGTTTCGACCAGAACTGACCATAGTACTTTATCATCTCTCAAATGCCAGTATGATTTTTTTGGTCTGCTTGGAATAGCTTTGTCCTAGGTTCTACCACACTCTTGGATTATTAACCTCATAATTGATAAACCTTAAATTGATACGATCACTTTTGTATCTGGCTAAGTGTTTAACTTTCACATCTACTAAACCCTATTTTAAAGTAGAAATCCTTGTTACTAATCCTGGGTGCCACAGTGATTTCCTATTCCCTCCTCCTGTGCCTTAATTAAATCTTCTGTGTAATGGCATGCCTTGATAATGATACTATATAGGCACCAGATATTCCCACAGGTTTTCTGCATATTTGTGTCTGATCTTTCTTGTTTCTTTAAAGTAGGAAAGCCAAGATATGGAAACAACTGATGAAGAAACAACTGACAATCCAGGTAGCATCGTAGGCTAGTTCTCTTTTAAATTTCCTCGACTATGCCCTAGCCAAGAGCCTTATCTTAAACAATTGAGATGGACTGAACTACTAGGTATTTTTCATCTATTAAAAAAATCTCTGTTGCTATTGTCATTAAAAACCACAACCACAGATTCTAGGGGGTAGTGAGCTCACATGTAGTCAGAGAAATAAACACCAAATCCCTGTCTTTCCAAAATGCTTACATGATAAAAGGCTGTGGACAGGTGCGAATACATGTCATGTAGTGCATTTTGAATAGATCATCATTTGCATCAGTACTTAAACAGTTTAAGACTGTGTGCAGTAATTTCACCAGAAGGAAGTGAAGCAAAAGAAAGTGATGGTGAAGCAACTGAAAAGCATTGCCTTATTGAGCATTATCGAGATCCATTGGAAAATGGGTTATAAGTTTCTCTTAAGAGATAATTTCTTGCATGGAAGTGAGATTTTTTTTTTTTAGTGGAAATGCATGCACACACTCCACACTGAACTTGAATTTTCTTACCTTCATTCATTAAATGCGTGTATCCTGTGGACGTTCGATTTTTTTGCCATTTGGCATCCTTATTGTTTTCAATTAAAAAAGTGACCTATCTATCCTTGAAAGAATAGTAATTAAAGAGACTTCATAATCTAACTCATGTGGTTTTCAGTTCTCCTTAAAAATCAGGCATGTGTTTTTACACTTCTACTGTGCACTGATTAGCCCCCACTCCACCTGAAACTTCCCCCGAACTTAGAGATGGGTGATACACGTCTTGTTTTCTGCCTCTTTGACTATCCTGCTTTCTCTTAACCTTGCTCTTTGCTTTCAACAGAACTGAGAAAATGCAAGACAAATTCTTCAGTCCCATCTTCTCCTGTCAGAGAGAGAGATTCATGCAAAGGGAATAAAAGGTTTGTGATTAAGTGATAGTTTTTCAGTCACATGACTGATTAATGCTTTCAAGGGGTTTTGGACAGGTGATAATTATAGATCAGTAGTATGATTATTGCCACAGTAGTCTAAGGGTATAAAGAAAACAAACACTGGCTGGGGGAGGCCACCCTTTTTACAAGCCGTTAGGTTTTATTTGAAAATGTAGACTACAATATTTGTGGTCATTGATAAGGTGATGATGAGGGTTGTGGCTGAGACTGAGTAACCGAAATTCATTTGTTCTGGAACTGAGGCAGAATCTCCCCCTGAAAATCTTAGACTATTTAATATTGAGGAATGTAAATTATTTTCTTAAAACCAAAGAAAATTTAGATAGAGGGAGGGCCTGCATGAAAGTCTTTTTTTTTTAATCATTCCAACACTGATTCTGGTGTCTATTTGGAACCAGTTCACGTTTCTGTATGAAAGTATCCTTAAACAAGAAAAATGCTAAATGAAATTATAAATTGCAATAGTAATGACAAAGGGGTATCAGATTCTGTAAGCAGAGCAGAGAGAGTGCCACCCCTTGCTAGACAGGAACACTTCGTTTAGCAACCTTGAGAGCAGACAGTTATTGAAGGAAGGATTTTTGAAGCCAAATTTTTAAATGAGTTTAAAAGGTTAATGGTTCACAGACTGGCTACACAAGTGAAACTTGATTTGTGTATGTGAGAGAGAGATTGGACAAAGGAGAAACTTGGTTAAGAAATTTCTTTGCATCCTAGTTAAACATTTCACCTTCCTAAGAAAAATCAAATAATGTACTTTGAAATCAGATTCATAAGGAGTCTGATGATCTGAAAACTTATTAGATCTCAAAGTAAACTCTGAGGTAGTGTTCACTTAAATTTTGTTATTACTTAGTGTGCATTTTAATTTTTTACTTTGAATTGTTTGAATGTTTGCTTGTTTGAATGTTTGCAGATGGAGATATATGATCCCAAACAGTGATTCCCCTTCCTCATCTGATGATAAGGATTTTGAGATACAGAGGAAGAAGAGAAACTTAAGAAGGTTAATGAAATTGGAGAGGAAGGGAGGGAAGAGTCTACCTGGGGGGGCTTTGCATATGCCTAGCCATGAAGTGTTGCCATCTCCATCCTGTACCCTTTCTAAGTCGTGGCAATACTTCATCATATCTGTTAGTACTGACAACTTTAACTGGACTTTCCAAACCTGGATTTTTAGAATTGATTTTTAATAAGTGATTTGATTACTAGGTGGGAATGGAGAAAGGTTTAGAGACGCACATTTTGATGTAATTTCTTAATGTAAAATTTTACTGCTTCTGTACTTTACTGTAGTTTATTCAGAAAAAAACCCACTCTAACAGAAAATGTTATAAATAGGGGAAATAGGTTTTGTTATTTAACAAGTGCTCTGGAAAAATTATTTTAGTAACAGTCTAATAAATAAGTTTTCAGCCTGACATCTTTCGGATATGTATCTTCTGGCACACACATTCCAAAGTCCTCAGGAAAGTCCAGGAGTGGTGGGCAGCCTTTATAATGTTAATCCCCACTGAAATAAGTATTCTCTTGGGCTGTAACTTTTTGAATGTAGAAGGTAAAACTATTTGAAAGATGTCAGTGTGTTTGGGGAGGGGAAGGATTCTTCAATCATACAAATCAAGGTCAGTCCATGGTCTCCCCATATGAAATAACTTGTTCTAAGCTGGCATTCCTATATGTGCTGTGTTGATTGGCATGAATATTCATAAGTGCTAAGAGTTGTTATAATAATTAACTCGATTTAATGTCCGGACTGACCATCTTCCTTTATTTACTCATAGCCATTAAATGTAAAAGTTGGAATGAATATTTGACTATTTAGGAAGTTTATGCTGATTTTTAATGTCTTCTGCATTCACTTGCTATCATTAGAAAATCAGAAATCTTCCAGCTGCATCATAAGTTAGAAAGCACCTTTTTTTTCCTCCTTAATTCAAGATCTCTTCTGCTCAGCTTTCAGAAAGGTGACTTAAAGGGAGTTGACAAGAATACCACAAAAATTGGAGCCAGTCTGGCTGGTGTTGAGCAAATGCAAATAGATGCAGTAAGTATTTTTGATTCACTGTGTCTGTGAGACGTTTGTAATCTACAACTCCCTCAGTTTACAGTTTTCTCAAGCAATTTGAAAATTGCCATGAATGTTTCCTTTGTGCTGGCGTCTAATTTCTGATGGAACCTTATTGAGGTTGCATTTTTCTTTAACATATAAAATGTGTTATGTTGACTTCAACTTTAGGTACAATTTGATGGTGTGGGTGGTCTTTCTGACCACATTTCGTCTTTAAAGGAGATGGTCATTTTTCCCTTGCTTTATCCAGAAATCTTTGAGAGACTGAAAATTGAACCTCCAAGGTAACAGACAGTGTTTAAAACTATAAGTTCTCATTCACCTATTTTCAGGGGAATATTCAACTGAGGAATCAATATGTTCCCGTACTTCAAAATTCTCAGTAGTGTTGGGTTTTTTTGTTTGTTTGTTTGGGTTTTTTTAACAGTAGTAAAGTGTAATGTTTAAAAAATGGATAGAATCCAGCCTATATGTAGGTCCAAAGATTTACTGTGTGGTGAGACTATCCTTTAAAAGTGTCTTGCCTTTCAGACCTGGAGTTGGAAATGTTTACTTTAGAGTCCCATATACAAGTAGAATCGATTAGTTTGTAAGTAGGAAGGAATTGTCTACTGATAGTCAACTGTAGTTTGTTTTATGAAAGTCCAGTTGTCCCTCCCACCAACTCTTTTTTTTCAAGTGCTAAAGTATTAGTTTTACAACTGATAGGACATGCAACTAAAAACTTCCAGTTCTTGTTGTGCTTGAGCTAAAATAAGAAACTGCATCTTACACAGCTAAGTGACTTCTGTGTAACAAAACAAAGTTCTTAGAGATTTAATTGTTAGCTTTATATATTCTCAGTCAGCAAAACTCAGTTGTGTTATATTGAACTAGGACTTTAAATTCTTTGCCTTCCGCAACTTTAAAAGTATTGCAAACAATGAAAAGAAAATATTTCTGTGTTTTACTTCTTTATTCATTGAAATTCTTTTTGAAGCAGTACTGTATTGGTTTTTCTAGCTGATGGAAATGCAGAAATGCAGAATATCTTTCCAGCTTTAGCCTACTTCCTCTTCCAAAAACTTAAAGCTTTTCAAGGGAGAATTAAATGTTTAACTATAAAATCTTGCCTTTTGTGAAAACAGGGAATGTATATGCAGTGTATCATTGAAAAGCTAGCCCAGTCTCAGATTCCACACTGGAATTTTTTTCTTGTTTGGCTTCAATCACCCCTGTTGGTTTGCCAGAAGTGTTAAAGACATCTTTTTGGGACACTACAATCTTTTCTCAAGGTTTTGTATTTCTGCATTATTCTCTGTATTCATTTTGTTTGCTGTCTTCTTGAACTGCGTAGGAACACTTTTGACTTTTTGCACACTTCAGCTATTACTGCTATCTTATCCATGAAGTGTTTTGTTTAGGGGAGCAGAGTTGTGTATTTCAGGAATGGGGGATTCGAATAGGTACTTTTCCGTGATGTTTTTTTCTCAAGTCATTTTTTTTAATGAATTTTTTTAAATTGTAGAGGCTGTCTATTCTATGGTCCACCGGGAACTGGAAAGACACTCCTTGCTCGTGCGCTTGCTAATGAATGCAGTCAAGGTGACATGAGAGTAACCTTTTTCACGAGGAAATGTGCTGAATGCTTGAATAAATGGATAGGAGAATCTGAACGACAGCTTCGTTTATTATTTGAGGAGGTAAGGTTGAAACATGCCCTGCGTTCTGACCAAGTTGTAACTAATTTTCTATGGTTGAGAAGAACTCATTCTTTTTCATGTTTTGTCAGCTCCTTCCACTGAAATGGGACTGTCCATGTTTCCTTCTTCAGTGGAGTTTTAGAGGCTTGAAATCTTGACATGTTTTGGGAAAGACTAGTAAAAGAGACAAGAAAATACTGCCAAGTGCCACCACTACCACCTCCACTCCCCTGCCCTCAAAAAAACCCCAAACCAAAACAAAAAAAAACCCAAAAATCAGCAGTCACGCAAACAGTCACAAAAAAGGTTTCAAGAAGCAGGAGGTGGTGACTTTAGATCAGAGAGAAACAGATGCAGGCTGAAAGCATGGTCATTTAAATTGGTAACAGAGAGTTGCTTCCAGAACCTGTAACTGAGTTAAGTCCTGCCTCTGTTCTTGGTGGTTGCCAAATAGCTGTAAAACCCGCTGGTATGCTTTGGTTTTTGTCACCCCGTCTCAGTGGGCTGCTATCTTTTGTTATGTGTATCTCTTCACTGTATTAGTTCAATTAGTAGAGATCCCCCATGCTAGTCTGAAAAATCTAGTTTGTGCCTTTCCAACCATAATGTTTTTCATGCATTTTATCTTTCAAATAATGCTGTTTCACTAATATAAATATTCCTGTGTTTTCATCATAGGCCTACCAGATGCGACCTTCAATTATTTTCTTTGATGAGATTGATGCTATCGTTCCTGTACAGTCTGGTAAACAAGACCAAGTTCATAGGTAGGACATGTTTTTATCTACATAGAAGCTGCTTGATCTTTGTGAAAAGAAGAACACGACCTTTTTAACTTGATGTGACGCATTCATTTATCCTGAATACTAGTAATTCAGTGCCAGTGAATTTCAGATGATTTTTGAACAGTAATTGAAAACAATTCCTAAGCTTGATATCAGCACAAGGTCTGTGATGCCTTATCTGTATTTTGTTATGTCTTATAAAAAGTCTTCTGCTAATCAGCATCTCATCAATAAAAAGTTGTCCTTTTGAGTGATGTGGAACCGAAGAAAATTTCCTAAACCAGTGTATAAAAATTGTATTTTTCTGTTACCTCTGTTGTGGGGACACTTCTGACACTTATGGATGGCTTAGAAAGCAGAGGAGAGATTGTGGTAATTGGAGCTACGAACAGATTGGATTCTATAGATCCTGCCTTACGAAGACCTGGACACTTTGAAAGAGAATTCCGCTTCAACTTGCTAGACAAAGAGGTCAAAACTTCAACTCAACCTTAATGCTTATGTGGCAAAGTCCACCTTTATAACAAACCCCTGTAACAAGGCGGCATTGCTGAGCTGTGCAAGTCTCCATCAGTAGTGTACAGCTTGGACAAGAGAGGGCTGTCTGGAGAGACTGTGTTGTACTGTGGAGGGCAAACCTGGTACTGAATATATATGATTATGATGATTTCAACAAGTAATTACTTCTGTAATTAGTTTTGGTTTTGCTGTAACTGGTGAAGAAAATGGGATGCTGTCAGTGACTGAAATGTTTAAGAAAGAATGAATGTATGAATTAGTTATAAAGTACTGCTGTAGCATCTTGAAAGTGAAAGAAATGGTGTGCACACAAGAGTTCTTCTTCGGTAACAAAAACTTTAATCAAGGGTGGTACTGGAGTGAATTATGTTGGGATTTGACATTCTTACTGGAATTATTAACAGGGACTTGGACTAAGATGTGAAGTACACTGCACAGTTGCAGTGCTTGGAAGGCTTCTAGCTCAATGGCAATACCGAAGCAATGAAAAAATGGATGTATAGCAACCAAAAAATATTGGGGTTGTGGGGAGATAGTGTGCAAAGCTGGAACCCTCTTTTTGTGTTTTCTCTCTGACTATCACTGATTTTTCTTAGCACTTTTTGGAAAAAGGATAAAAGGCTTATTGAATGGAAAGCTAATAAAAGTACACTAAACAGTGCATTTAACACAAACATTTGTCTCCAGTTTTCGTCTGCTCTCAGGAACAGGAGATGAGGTGTCATGAAACAAATCTAACATGATTCTCTACTGTGGAAGAATTCTAGAAATCTTCCATAATTAATCTATGTACCAAGAAATACTTCAGTGAAAGTCTTGCAAAAATCTGAGATGAGAATAGGAGATATTTGACATTTTCTGGATTAGTAACAGTAGTTTAAGTCATACTTATTGTTCTTCTTGGTAGTAACTCTAGCAGTTTGAAACAGAAAGCGAGGACTATTTTACTTGAATGAACTGGCAGAAAAGCAAATCTGATGAAGAAATGAGATTGTCATAATGGAATTTTGCTAAATTTGAGAGAATGTTCTCTACAAAAAAATCTCCTTTTGAGAAAGGTTTTTACTACATTTTTTTCTTCAGGATCATAATATCTCACACTTGTGAAAACTCACTTTTTGTGGAAGATATAAATGCCTTTTATTTCACTGCAGCCCCCAGCAAGAGTTTAGTGTAACAATGTTGTAACAAGTAGAGAATTATTAAATTTCCTGCTTGAAGATGCAAAGGGCGTATTAATAACTGACCTTTAAAATACTTAAAAGTTTAGCAGATAAGTATCTGTATTAGTGTAAGAGGTTTTGTGGGCTTGCATTGTGGTTGTATTTTTAAGAGAAAACTTAGGACAAAGTAAAATGCAACTGTTTTGTTTTCAGGCAAGAAAAGAGATTTTCAAAATTCAGACACGAGACTGGAACCCAAAGCCATCGGACAACTTACTTGAAGAGCTGGCTGAAGAATGTGTTGGTGTGTTTGAAAACAGTGTGGGTAACTGCACACAACTTGAGTCGTAGGGAACCTCAGCTTGTACCAGGCAGTACTCAAGCTCTTGTGCCTTGCTGCAGAGCAAGGCAGTGAGGCAGCTGACATGCCTTGGGAGCAAACAAAGTTAGATGCTGCTTTCAATTTTCTTTTTGTCTCTCAGAACATTGAATGGGTTTGGGGCATCTTTCCCAGGAGCAAAGTTTTGACAAGCAGGCTGCTTCTTAAATGCAGGATATCAGGCTCTGAGCCATGTAACAGAACTTCTCTGCAGTGCATGAACTCTTTCAATTGTCTCTTAATCTGGTAATTTTTTCCTGCATACAAAGTCTTTCAGTGCTACAGTTTAGAAATCTTAGCCTTGAATTCTGTTTTGCCTGAGACTGACATAACATTTGATTCTTGTTTTGTTTATTAGGATACTGTGGTGCTGATATTAAAGCCGTATGTGCTGAAACTGGCCTCTGTGCTTTGCGGCATCATTATCCTCAGCTGTATGAAAGTAGAGAGAGACTGCAGATAAACATGGATTTGATTACAATAAAAGCAAATGATTTTTCCATGGCCATGTAGAAGACTGTTCCAGCTTCACAGAGAGTTGTGCCTTCCCCTGGGTGAGCGCTATCAGCTATTTCAAAGCCACTGTTAAAAAACACACTGGAAAGAATTTTACAAGCCTTGCAGAGAGTATTTCCCCATGCAGAGCTTGCACTAAAGAAGGACCAACAGCAAGGTATGATAATAACATCCACTTGTTTAAAAATCTGCCAAAGAAAAACTTGTGATTTGTGCAGTCAGCATACACAAATCTGTCAGTTGTAATTACAGCACAATTTTATACTTTGCACGTGCACAGTGCAGGATGAGAGCTGTGAGTGACTCACAGTATGCAGCAGACAACTATGTGCTCTTTGCTGAGCACCCTGCTTCTGACAGTAGCTAAAGTTGCATTTATCATTTCAGAGATGGATCTAAGGTTTAAAGTATGAGGCGCCTCTTTCCAAATAAATGCTTACATGGAGAGAGAAGGGTTTTTCAGGTGTCTGAAAACTAGAGAAGTTGTTCCTAGTCATCTTTATTCTAAGGAAAAACACAAGTTTTTGTCAGCAGCAGGGTAATACCTAATGCAAATCATGGGACATAGGACAGCTTGGTGCAATTTCCTTGGATCTGTGGTAGAACGAACTCTTCAGAAAATAGCATTCAAATGATGAAATACAAGAGAAGTATTTTTCAGCACTGATTTTGAAGATGTATTAATGTAAGAGATATGGACTATTCAGGAAAGTTAACAAACTTCTCTTGTCTTTAAATCCTATTGTAGGAAACTATGTGATTGACAGTGATGAGGAATCACCATCAATCTATGAAGAGAAGCCAACTCATAAAACACTTGATCAAAAAAAGGCAGAACTCCACACTTTTAGCAGGTATGTTTGTCCCCCTTATGGTTACATTTTTAAAATGGCCAGGTCTGTAAACTGTTTTGGTGTGAGGGGTGCAGGATGGAGTTAAGGGCTTGTGTGTGGGGTAATCAATATTTACAAGCAGTAAGCGTGAAGATACAACCGTGTACTAATATTCTGAGTACACTGGCCTAACCCATCAAACTGAATGGCCCACCCCTTTTTCCTTAAGTCAAAGCGGTTCACAGATTATTAGAACATGTTGGTTTAATTCATGGTATTCCTTGGAAGACTCAAGACCTCAAAAAATGTTCTCTCTGTCCTTTAAGCTTAAAAAAATTCCGTGGATTTGTGTAGCCATCTTTTGTCCTTTTCCTTTCCAATTGTTAAACCTGTAGCCAATTACACAGCAGAAACGAAACTGAGAAATGGTTTGTTAAAATGCTGTGAGAAAAACTTGAACAATGTCTGTATTTTGTATCTTTAACCTACTGAGTTTATATTAATCTTTTGATGTTTTAATTGTGGTTGTCCTGTAAGCCAACTGTTAAAAAAATATATTATCAATGTCACTGTTGGGTCAGTTATTTTTCTCTGTTTCTGTTCCTCTGCTGACCTCTTCACAAGTGTGTTTCACACTAGTGAAGCAATATTACCAGAAAATTAAGAGACTATTCTAAATGAAACCATTAGAATGACTGAATAAAATAATTATAAATTTTATATGTATGTAGTATACTGCTGTAATTTAACCAGTCCAATCATGTGTTTCTTCAGATACTGCTGATATATGTCAGTGCCCACATTAATTTTTTTCCTAGATATATTTTGCTCCTTCCTTCCCACCATCTCCAGGAACTATGGCCAAATTTCAGCTAAACTTGACATGTCACAGTTACCTAAAGTCAAGACATGATGAAAATAGTTGTGTATGGGCAGTAAAGAGACCTAAATTTGTTTGTGCTGAGAGAAAGAGTTGTTGTTCTACCCCATATCAGGTTACTGACCAGTTGTTATGTGTGTATTTGGCTGGACAGTTCCCCTGTTGGATTTGAGCTGTTACTTAACCCAGCCAAAAGAATAACAGACATGCTGGGGACTTGCAGGGTTCCTTAGCAGAGGTATAGTACCAGCTTGTGAGAAAGTAGGCTTTGGTAGTCTTCCTGGTCACAGGCCAGCTTATCATTTGGTGGAACAGGGAGTGTATTTACAAAAAAAAGAAGTGCATAGGAAAAAATTTAACATCTATGTGCCTATTCATCACTCATTTTTAAACTTATTTTCTTCTTATTGCTTTAGAAATCCTCATGACCAGCCAACATCTTGCAGGCCACGGTTCTTACTAGTCGAAGAGCCAGAATCTGGGCAAGCTTTTGATTTGGCAGCTGCAGTAATATATACCCTTGAAAACTTTCCAGTTTATACACTAGACACACCAACTTTGTTTGTTAGCACATCACCAGATGAAACATGTATACAGGTAGCTTTTTTTTCTTGTTAATCTCATAGGATTGGTGAACTGTATATAAAGTAGTGAAGTAGGCAAAATTGATTGTTAATGGAGGTGGCCTGATTTGAATGTTCTGTTACATTTACTTCTGTCTTAAAATACACTTTTCTTCTACATGGGATGATACCAAATAAGGACATTATACATAGCCACGTTTTTCATTTGAAATGAAGCAAGGAGAATGTCGCTAGCAGCTTGAGAAGATGGGAGTTGCTGCTAATAAACCCCTCTTTGTAGCAGGAAATCCTGCTGGTCCCAGTGGGATCCAGAAGGTTGTTTTCATTGCTTAAGATTCTATGCTACCAGTAGATGGCTCTGCATCAACCTGACGGCATGTCATGCACATTTTGTAGCCTTTTTTTTTTAATTATGTTTGTCAGGCAGCCAAGGTTTTGAGGAAAAGAATAGTTTCTTTTTTTACACATAGATATACAGCTTATATTGCTGCAGTACGTGCAGTAAAATCATTCAAATTCATGGAACACTTGGATTTGTGCAGTGGTGTGTTTTCCTTTACTAGAAAAATGAAATATAAGTAGATTAGTGCTGTTTTTCTTTTTTTGCTTTTTGACAGGAAATCCATTTCATTGTTTGGCATCACTGTATTAAAACATTTGAATCTTTAGTAGCAGCATTTGAAAGCTGTACAAGTCAGGACAGACATATCATGTGACCGGGTACTAATTTGTCATGTAGGAGGAACATCTCCTTTCCAGATTGTTAATCCAAAACAGTGCATGGAGAAATTTGTTATGTGAAAGGACTGTTGAGGCCTCCCTCGTGAAGTAGGTACATAGGTCTTCTGTGATCGAGGAGCCATCTGGAGGCAGCAGCTTGTGGTCTTCAAAGCACATCATCTGACCTGGTGGATCCTTTGGTAATGAGAGGCTCGTTAGCAGTGATTTAGCTCTTCAGACAGGCTAAGGACTGGTCACCTCTTATAAAATCTGCTTGAAGTTATGAATTATAACCAGGCTTCTTGTACAGTGTTAGTCCTCATCTTTTCACATAGGTCTTTCTTTGTTCCGACTGTGCTTCAGTCTGACTTGGGTGTGTATCCGCTCTGAACTGAAAACGTGATACTTGCAGTTGTGTAGCGATTTTTCCAGGCTAATACATCTTGCTGAAGGGTTAGTCTTTGTTTTTTCAGGCACACCACCACATCAGCTGAGTTCTGAGGCTCTGTAGGAGTTATGTTACACCTAAGTTAGCTTTGAAATTCAACGGAGATTCAGGTCTGTTTCTGTCTCTATAGCAATGTCTGTATTTTAGTAAAAGTGAAAATTTTACTTTGTTGTTAGGAGTCATTCATTTATTGGTTTGTCTTGATGTTTTGGCTTCAGGTACTCCTATTTCATAAGATAGTTTGACTCATATGTAATTATTTAGTAGTCTGTTCTACATGATGTATTTCTCTTACCCAAGCATTCATTTTACCAGCTGATGAGAGAAGCTCAACAAACAGCACCAAGTATCATATATATTCCACAAATCCCTTCTTGGTGGGAGACCGTTGGACCTACACTTAAATCTGTTTTTACGACACTACTGCAGAACATCCCCAGGTTTACTCCAGTTTTGCTCCTTGCAACATCTGATGTGCAACAAAGAGATCTCCCAGAAGAGGTGTATTTCTGTTGATACTTTTCTTTGTTATTCAATTTCTTCTTAACTTATAATTCCTGAAGCATTGGAGTGCTGTGCTGCTCTTAAGCAAATTCATATTCAGGCACGCAAACCAGGTTTCTTAAAACTTGCTTAGACAAAACAATACTGAAAGCATTTCTCTAAAGTGTTTCCTGACTAAAGATTGACTTTAACACAACTTTTTCTTCCTTCTCACATACTCAAGCTTATTAGACAGATATATATATTTGCTTCAGACAATTGTTTAGTGGCTTCAAGATCGTTAGGTTTGTACTTAGTGAAAAATATATGGTGCTTCATAGGTAGCTGGAAAAAGACTGTTTTTTTGAAAATATTTATACTGAAAAAATATGGTGGTCACAAAGTTAACTGATGGAATATAATTTCAAATTTAAATTATTTTATAAAAATTTCAATTTTGGTCTTCATCTGTGTGAAAACTTGACAAATTAGGAAGCTAAGGTCCAATTCCTCTTAACTAACTTGGAAACAAATTTTAGTTGTATTCCTTAACAAAATTCATTAAGAGGACATGCTGAGCTTTGTAGACATCTAAGAGTGTTCATTAAAGGAAGGTGTTCAAAATGTGAATGTGCTGCTCTGATTATTTTGTCTCAGCAACAGGAGTTTTTATACTGTTAATAAAGGCCTTCTAAAATAAGGATTGAAATTCCTTCCATACCTTTTGGTAGTAGAGATGGAAAAAATGGAGTACAGCTTGGAAGTATGCAATTTAGGATACCTCATTTAAATTAATTAAAAATATAATTAAAGAAAACCCAAACACCTGACTAAAAAGCCATCACTTTTCTGCTGAGCCTTGCCTGTTTCCCTCTGTGGCTGCCATAAAGATTCAAGCCAAAAGAGAGCAAGGCAGGTAAATACAAAATAAGCAGCCTTGGGGGTGGTGAATGTTACCCCTCTTTCAGTGGTTTATCTTGCAGTTTCTTACTGGAGCTTGAACTCTAGAAGGTATTCTTTAAAGAAGGTATTTTAATTTGCCATGCTATAAAAATCTAGCCTTTTAAGGCCAAGAAGATAACTTTTCATTGATTGTCTTAACGAGTATTCAGTTTAATTTAGAGAGGTACTCAACCTTTTGGAACAGAATATAAAAAATTTGTGTGGGCTATGTTTTCTCCTCCTGCTTTAGATAAAAGCATTGTTTAATAATGAATATGAAGAAGTTTTCAAAATCCCGTGGCCTACCTGTGCTCAAAGAAGACATTTTTTTGAGGACTTGGTTATGAAGCAAGCTGCTCAACCTCCTACATCAAAACCCAACACAGGTGAGGAGGATATTCTACGTATAAAACTTTGATAACTGTAAGTTAACAGCTAATACAGTATTTGCATTGGTGGTAATTTTTTATCAATCATTTCTCATGAACTTGTATTCGAGTACCATCAATTGACTATAATTTCCTGATTAATTTAAGCTTGGCAGCCACTGGAAGTCTTACCTGTAGCACCACCACCTAAGCCTCGACAGCTGACAGAGGAAGAAATAAGACAGGTGGAGGAGCAGGAAGAGGATACCTTGCATGAACTTAGGATTTACTTAAGGAACATGGCTCATAGACTTGTCGTTGACAGACGTTACAGACCGTTTATGAAATCTGTTGACCCAGAGAAGGTAAATTAGTGTTGATCTGTAATTCCATTATGGCTGTGTGTATTCATCATTTCTCTGTGTATATGTTTCTTGGTGTTTGCTGTTTCTAGGAAGGTTTATCTTTGTCTTTAGGATCATATTATTCTAATTTTCCAAAAAGCAGGAAGTTAATTTTACTTTTGTTGACTACTTGAGGCTCTCAAATGTCTGTTATTTTAGTCTTCTCTGAAAGTCCTGTGTTCTTTCTAAAATGTTTTTAAAACTTTAGAATATTTCAGTTGGAAGGGAGCTACAGGGATCATCTAATCCAAGTGCCAGTTACACCAAATGCCAACACAGTTTGCCGATGAAAAGGCTTGTCTATGTAGGCATGTTACAGTACTGAAAAGCAGAGAGATCTCTTTCTCTATAATTATAAACAGTACCTATAGGGTTGTTTTAATGAAGCCAAAAGCTCTTCAACTGTCAATAGTTTCTGTGAGAACAGGAGTAGAAGCAGCAGCTTGTCAAATAACTTTTCAGATTCTATTCTCACTTTTACCTGTACTTTTCTTCAGTATAAGATCAACCATAAGGGCTGCATGTTTTTTCCTTGCCCCCATACATTTCTCATTTGATTTATTTAATAAGTCAAAGGCAGAGGCACATACTTCAAAGTCAGTTTTAGTTTTAAGATAGCTTTGCCTTTCAGTGAAGTCCCATTCCCCTAAGCATCCATTGACTTGTCTTTTTATTTACTTGTAGTTTCTGAGATGTGAATAATCTAAGCAAACATAGATGTCCTAATGTAAACTAGTCAGTAGGCTCTTTTTATGGTCTGAGTAAAGAAATCATCCAGTTAGCTCATTCAAAAATGGATGCTGTTACAACCCTCCCCTGCAGGTGGGGTAACTGAGGTTCTTGTTAATAAATCCCTTGGGGAGGATTAGAGCCAAATAACGCTGAATGACTGGTGTTTATATATATAAGGTTTATTTTAGAAAAATGTGGTTGCGATGGAAAGGAGATATGTAGCTGTTTTGGTCATTATCTATAGTAATATAACAATATAAAAGTGTAAATATAATTAATAATAATAATAAATTTTGGTAGCTACTACATTACATCTGAGCACATATATTTAATTTGCAGGCACCCAACTACAAGGCTGTTATTAAACAGCCCATGGACCTCTCGACAGTTCTCTCCAAGATTGACATGCACCAGTACCCAACTGCAAGAGATTTTCTGAAAGACATTGATCTAATCTGTAGCAATGCTTTAGAGTACAACCCGTATAAAAGTCCTGGAGGTGAGGATGTGCTTTTTTATCCCTACTTTGGAAAAATTTTAAAGGTGTAAATTGATAAATGTCATCTGCAGACAGTAGATGTGGGATCAGATAAGAAATGCTCTCTGGGATTGTTTAAAATTGCCAGGTTGTAAATAAACTGTTTGTTCATGAAATTGTGATAGATGTGTTGATTGGCGACTAGTGCTTTTGCTTTAATAATTAACTTTTCTGTTGTTATGCTGAAAATACCATCTGAGTTAACATTTCAGAACCTGCCTGTGAAAACAGAAGTAAACAAAATAAAGGGTTTCATTGTCTAGTAGAAAACACTCAGTTCCAACTAAAATTTCAGATCATCTCCTGAGCCACTAAGCTTATGCTTTGAGTGATACTGCATATTCCATAGTGAGGCATGAACTGGATAAAGATTTTGAACGACGCTGCCAAGAAATTAAAGAATCTCGTAAGGAAAGAGGTATGCTTTTTGATGCTGAGGGTTTTAAGACTTGTCTCACTTTTTGTAACCAACTATGCAACACACAATTCTGCAGGGTGTAAGAAAACAGTTCCAAAGTGTAATGAAAAAATGAAGATGCCAGCAGCGCCTGTGGATGCCAGTACCCTTTGCTCTGATGGCAAGTTGAGTTTTATTCAGTCTTTCTTGGAGAAGCTGCTAAAGTCACTGCTACTTTCTCTGTTCCTGTGGTCTAACAGCAGGTTCCTGTGATGCCTGTTTTTTTCTGCTGGAGGCATTAAATTTTTTATTATGCTTCACAATGTGGGATAAATCCTGAGGTCATTCATTCAGTGTGGTTATGAAGTTCAAGTGCTGCTTGACATTGTAAGAGTCTGGCCTTGATGACCCAACTGACATTTAATGGCACCTACATCTTGAAGTCCAAAACATTGTATGTGGCTGTTTCTGAATATTCAACTAGTTTTTAGTTACATGGAGCAGTGTTTTCCCTTTCTCTGCCTATAATATATCTAATAGCAAACTGACCTCATTAACTTGCAGCTTTTTCTCTAGACAGTTGTAGGGAGACGGACAATGGTACTTAAGCTGTGGTCATTTTCCTTGCAAGTAAGATGATGATGCTGCATTTTGGAGAAAGAACTGTTTTGGTAATGTTTTGGATTACTTTTTCTTGTATCTCTTTGTAGGTAAGTCAAAAAGAAAACAGAAAATGAAGGAAGACTCTTCCAGTATTGCAGCAAAGATGAAGAATGTTCAGTTTCCGTGTTCCCAGGATACTCCTGTGGAAGAACATGAAAATGTACTTCAAGGACAACAGAAAAATGGGACAGAAAATGAAAGAGAGAAAGTGACCCTTGTGGCTGAATCTCCTACTGAAAGGAAGAGTGTCATACTTCCTGAACATTCAGACCTAAGAAAGGCGAGTGGCATGCCAGATTGGCAAAAAGCTGGAACTTCTGAAGATGGATGTTCAAATGGTAAATGAAAGGTCAAACAAGTCATTTATCTCCTTTTTCTTCTCGAGGAGGGTTAAACTATTTATTAGGTTTTAGCCTTCTTTAATTCCATTCTGTTACTTCCATTTTGTGTCTCTCAAATAAGCAGTGTTTCTTGCATAATGATGCTGCTCCTCTAGTTATGCTGACCAAACTCACAGTTTTCTGCAGTGGCTGTTTTTTCCGATTCTGCAGTTCATTTTTCAAATAGTACTTATTTTAAAAATTCATACCTATTGTAGGAGTATCTTCCCAGTAATGAGCAGCCTAAGTTAAAAAACTGTACTTTATGCAGTGAAGAAGAGTCACATGTGGAATAGGAGAATTATGTCCTAATGTTTGAAATGTAACATGTGTTTCGTAACCTAAAATACTTTTTTTTTTACTGTTCCTTTTTTTTACCAGAGTTTTACTGTGCGGTGCTCTTGTGGCAGCATGACTATTTTTTCCTAGTTTTACCCTGCCTTTTTTCTCTAGTGCTTTTTTTTTGTGTCCGATTCTAGTTTTTATGGAACAGTGCCAGAAAGAAAGGAGAAGTAAAGCATTTCTCAGTGAAAAAATGGTAACACTTCTGTCTCTGTTGCAAAGAGGTTCTCTTTTACAGGTGCAGGATACTCCACTGATACTGTAGTCCAGATAAAGAGAAATCCTGACTCAAGAAGTTTGTGTCATTCCAGATTCACAAGTACATCATACAAATTGTGCAGGACATTCTCAGGTGGAGGAGTAACCGCGAGTATGTGACAGGAAAGCAATGAAAAGTCACACACAGGGAGTGTCTGTGGATTACTCTGAGCTCAAAGTAAGTTTAATTTCAATTTTTTTAACACTGAAGCAGGACATTTTCTTGGTACCTGTATGGTTGTAAATTAAGTCAGTTGTTAACCAATGCCAATTCAAACAACTTATGAGAGGGATATACATCTTGTGAAATAATTCAGCTTGTGATGGACTATGACTGTTGTTTCCACAGCTGGTGTGGAATGCTGCTCTTGCTTTTGCTGAACTAAATTTTAGGAGACTGGATTCTCTTCCTAGTTTTGAATGTAAAAGGGCTTGTTAAATTTTAAAATAACTCACTGACAACCTGCTACTACTGTTGGTTATTAATGTCTTAGCAGTTTTTATGATGAACTGGGGATGCAGGTGTTGTTTTGGTTTGCTGTTCGCATATTTTCATTTATTAGGAACTGGAAAAGGACCTTGATTTTTAGCAGCAATTACTTGAAACCTGAAATTAGCAGGTTGACCTAAAGCTTTTCTCAAATGCTTTCAAAATCCAGTGTTAAAATTTTGCCTTCATACAGTTGCAGTTTTTTCCAGTCCTCTGTAGGAGAGAAGTTGCTCTCCTAGGCTACAGCTGGGGAAAGAGGCAAAAAAAAGCCTAGCTGCAGGGAGCAAAACATGAACTGGGATGAGAGATTGCTCTGCATGAGAGGGTAGAAGAAGGATCTGACCTTCAGAGAATATAGCTTTGAGGAGAATTCGAGAAATTGCTGTGCTGAAGTCCTGGAGGTTGGTCAAAGCAGCAGAGGCTGCTCTTTACCTGCCAGGATGAGAAAAGGAGTATTATCTGGATGTTTCCTCCTGTGTGGGAAGAATGTGACCAGAGAGAAATCTCCATTGGTGAAGTGGCTTGTCAGCACAATTTCTGTCACATTTTTAAGAGTTGGCCTGATTTGTAGAGGTGAAACTAAAAACTTTCTAAGCTGGCTTCCTAAAGAAGCAAATTTCAGGGGGTTCTGTTGTTCATGTGTACCGGTATAATTCAAGAAGCCACATAAGTTTTTCAAGAGTTAGGGCTGCTAACAGCATGTAATCCAAAGTTATTCCCTACTGACTGGAGAAATGGTAGAGTAGATTCTAGTTATATAAGTAGTCTTATATCTATATATAGTCTATATATATATATATAGTCTTATATGTATATATATAGTCTTATATATGTTTCAGCTGTAAGCATAGAGTTACAATCCTGAAACACGTCTTTTAGAAAACTTGTTTCCTTAACATGCGTGTCACTGGAACTTGCTGCTTCTTGCTGCTTGTACCAGAGAGCCCCTCCACACTGTAGCTGCTTGGTGTTGTATGGTTTTTTTGTTTGTTTGGTTTTGTTTGGGTTTTTTAATGGTTTGGGGTTTTTTTTGTGTTTTGTTTTTTTGTTTTTGTTTTTTTTTTTTTGGTGTTCTGCTTGTGTGTGTGTGTGTGTCACTTTTTTGCTTGGCAATTGGTGTAAACTTGATGAACATACAAATCAGCATACAGTTACCTATGTGGTAGCAATTATAAATAGTTTCATATGGGATGTTGGCCCTGAACATCTGTCGCGTCCTACCTCTTGTGTTTGCAGCAGCTGAAAGCACGCTGTGTGATTTTTGTGCATTTTCTTGGCACGTTGTATGGGACAAAGTTGAGCGGAATCTTGTTCTAGTTGATCTGAGGAAGGCGGAGTTTGATAGCAAGCAGTTGTCAGGCAGTAAGATTTCTGTTTGGTGTGGCTGCTCTCTTAAGCTACATCTTCACAGCCTCACACAACACACAGCTACTGAACAGCCACAGCAGGGCTGCCACTAGCATGTTAGCATTGCTTTCCCAGAGATTACCACATTCACATCTTTGGTAAAAGAAGAGACTGTATGAGAGATTGGTAATTTGCTAGAGGCAGTCACATTGCTAGTGGCAAGGTAGGAGCTAACTGATGTTAGCCACAGTACACATTCAGCTAATGGGTAAAAGGGAGCAACTAAGGATGGTTCCATTTCCAGCTGTTACAGCTGTATCTGAAAGATCTGTAGCCTGGTTTCCACAGACACATCTTCCAGAGCCTTTCCAGTATTGCATTTCGAATGAAATGCAACCGTGGCTTTGCTGTGGCAGCTACTCTATAACAGAGTGGATTGTGTCATTCCCTGGTGTTCTAAAAGCGGTTGATTGGCAATTATGATCATTGATGTCATACATTAATGAGTAAGAAAATATTGCCTGAAATGTAAGCCTCCCTTTTCTCTGAAGTACAAAAAATTACTTTGTTTTCTCCAGTTAAATCTTGTCAGATATTTAATCAGTTCTCTGAAGTGCCACTTTTATTTAACAATATAAGAAAGTAGGATGTATCCTGTGCTATTCTGAACTGTAGTTTCCAATTTTGCTTCCAGCAAGTATTGGATTCTATTATTGTGGCAACTGAGAACGTCAGTATGTCTTGCATGGAAAGACTTTATGCTGTTCTCAGCCAGTGCATTTACCAACACAGGGAAGATGATGACAAAACTGAATTAGTGAAAGTAAGTTTTATTGTCTTACAGCACTTTCTATCACACTTTGTGTGTGTTTGTCATCATGGCTAGGCTTCGCGAATGAAGATTTGTGAAGGACTCTACCCACGCTTGCTACAAGCTCACTGATGGCTAAAAAGGCCAATGCGAGATAGACACGTCCGGTTGCAAAAGGCACAGCAGAATGACTCCCCAGGTGGTACTGACAGGGTGTGTTTATGTGTTACATACATGTATGTGTGCACTGTGAACATTACGCTTATTTAGCATTATTCTTTACTGCCTAGTTGCCTGTTTCACAAGACTTTTTCATTTCAGTTTGGAAGACATTTATCAAAATTGCAAAATCATTGTTGTATTTGGCATAATTGCTGGCAGATTCAGCAGGAAAAGGCTTGAAGACAATGGGTCCACCCACACAGGCCCTCTCAAACCAGTTAACCTCAGTCTGTCAATAGTCTTTCACCAGAACCTTTTCAGGAGTGGGGGCTGCGAAAGGAGGGCACTTTATAGCATAGTAGTCACTCCATTCTTGAAAAGAAATTAAGTATCAAACATAGCAAGAATTTGAGACTTTTCTCTAGTCTCAGCAGACTTTGTTTTTAACTAGCATGGCCCAAGCATCTTTAATTTGACAACTGGAGAGCTTTCTGCCTATGACAGTTTGATGTTAATGGGTCAAATTCTCTAATGTTCTCTAAGAGAGGATTTCTGAGTTATCAGAACTGAGCAGAAATCTTCCACAGGCACTCATGGTTCCAGTTGGGCATTCCCAGTATTGAGTTGATTCAGATAGGCTGGATATTTAGTCTAGCTTCAAGATCCTTGAATCCATCTTTCAGATGCTTGTGCCTGAGAGTAGATAAAATTCTTTATGCCTCTCATTCTGCCTTAAAAAAAGAGGAAGACTCTTCTCTTTGGCCTTGGTCATCTTGATCTTTTCTTCCGCAGCTGGTAAAGAGTTAGAAGAGATGCTCTGCTCTGATTGTGCAGCACTGAGGATTTTGTGGATTCAGGGAGGCCATTCCTGAAAAATGCACCCTTCTCTCACGTAGCATAGTGACGTGTTTTATCATGAGAAGGGACCTATTTATGTTATCTCAGGGCATGTGAACTTTTGTAACTGGACTTCGTTTTTTTGTTTGTTTTCTACGTCTACCTTTAGCTTTAACCAAAAAATATTCTCTGTTCAGAGTGACTGCGTGAGTTGGCTGGGAGCAACATCTACTGTATGAAGAGAGAGACTTTAACAAGTACTTAGTCAGAGTGCAGAACTGAACAGTTCCAGCTTTTATTTGTGGCTCTTCAGGAACTGCCTCTTTTCTCATTGTTGAAACCATCACTGATGCAGATCCACAGTCCCATGATATAAATCCTGCAGACTCTCTAGCCTACTTCTGTTTTGGGTTCCTAAGGTTGCATTTGAAGCTAGTGGGTCTAGAAAGATGTTGTGATGGTGGTAGCACATGTACTGGCTAAATATTGCTAACAACTGTATGTATGAACAGATTCTTAATTCTTTTGATGAAGAAGCAAACAGGGTTCTCAAGCTTGCATTCACGCTGACTCCTAATTTGTCTTTTTTTCTTATTAGGCAATGAAGAAAGAAATTGCTGCCTTAAGTTATCTCTGATACTTGACTTCAGTATACTTTACTTGACATATTCTGAAGTTGGTGTATGGCTCCCAAATAGAAAAATTATGTATAACATCTCAGTAATTGCAGCAGCTATAGAAAAAAGAATAGAAGAAAGAAACTTCTTTCAGTACATAACTGAAACCAGACATAACCTCGACTCTGACTGTGAATCGTCCCCTTGCACATTGGGTGAAAGAACCCATTTCAGGACAACGTTTTCTTTCCATGAAAATGCATGAAATTCTTCTAGAGGGTATTGATTCTGTCTACCGATTTTGTCACAAAGCTTCCAAACATTTTCATCACTGCAAGACAGTTCATGGGAACTGATTATTTTCTCCTCCAACTTCATTTCTGGTGAAGAGAAGTGAACTGAGAGGTTCTGAGTTTTGCACCTTGGACATGGCAATCCTGGATGTACATACAGATAGGAACAAGATGCTGGAAAGCAATGCTGCAAAAAGGGACCTGGGGATCCTGGTCGATGGTGAGTTGAATATGAATCAGCAGTGCCCTGGCAGCCAGGAGGGCCAACCGTGTCCTGGGGGGCATCAGGCAAAGGATTGCCAGCAGGTAGAGGGAGGGGATTGTCCCACTCTGCTCTGCACTGGGGTGGCCTCACTTCTAGTGCTGTGTACAGTTTTGGGAATCACAGTATAAGAAAGAAATTAAGCTATTAGAAAGTGTCCAAAGGAGGGGTATGAAGATGGTGAAGGGCCTTGAGGGGAAGCCACAGGAGGGGCAGCTGAGATTACCTGGTGTGTTCAGCCTGGAGAAGAGGAGACTGAGTGGAGACCTCATCACAGTCTACAGTTTCCTTGTGAGGGGAAATGGAGGGGCAGGCACTGATCTCTACTCTCTGCTGACCACTGACAGGACCTGAGGGAATGGTACGAAGTTGTGTAAGGGAGGTTTAGGTTGGATATTAGAAAAAAAGGTTTTTCACCCAGAGGGTGATTGGGCACTGGAACAGGCTCCCCAGGGAAGTGGTCACAGCACCAAGAGAGAGTTCAACAAGCATTTGGATGACACTTTCAGGCACATGGTGTGATTTTTGGGGCTGTTCTGGGCAGGGCCAGGAGTTGGACTTTGATGATCGTTGTGGGTCCCTTCCAACTCAGAATATTCTTTGATTCTGTAAGAGGCCAGGACTAAGATCAGCCTCTCAGCTGCGGCACGGGCTGGCAAAGCAACCGTTCTGGCTTGTGACTCTGCTTGCCCTGTGGCCTCACAGGGGTGGGGGCATACCTGCCTGCCCCATCCCCGTCCCCCAGCGGCCCTTACCAGCAGCAGCTGGTGCAGGCACGGGCAGGACGGGACTACATGGCTGCTTTGCAGCTGGCGCAGGAGTGTTGGAAGGAGGTGACCTTTAAGGTCCCTTCCAACCCAAACCATTCCATGGTATGTGTGGCCAGCTGTTTATAAATATTTATGTATAGATGTGATGTATACATGTGCTCTGTGTGCATGTGCCTACTGAGAATACAGCTTTTGAATGCTTATAAAGTGAGCATTAACTACTGACACTGCATAAATGATTTTATTTTCCAGTTATTTTCTGGATTTTAAAAGGAAACAGATATGGGGAAAGGAAGGATATGAGTATAGAACATGGGTAGCCTGAATTTTACTTTAAATGGGCCTGACAGAATTCCCTACTGAAATGAAGAGGTTCTTTAGTTGGCATGACAGACTAGTTAAAGTTTATAGTCTGAAACAGTGTTAGATTAAGTAATTTTTTATATATATCTTGCAAAATATGCAGAGATCTAGTGGCATTTCTATTACTGTTTACCTCACTAATCACTGGTTTGCACTGTTACTGCAGATGTAATGTTTTGGAATACATTCTAGTACTCCAGGAGTTTCAGAGTCCTCCCAAAACATTCTCCATTGGTTTTTTGTTTGCGTTTGTTTGGTTTTTTGTTTTGTTTTTTTGGGGGTTTTTGTTTGTTTGTTTTCACAAACAGTACAAATTGCAATGATTTCCTTGTTCTGAAGGCCTCCTTTTCTTTTACATCTCTGTGTGAATTGGTCTCCTATTATTTTCATCCTGCCTCAACTAGAATAAAAAATCCTATTAAAAAGTATTTATCAGAGAAGCTGGGAAAGTCACGCACTAAAAACTCCAAGGTGCCTGATCTAAGTTTTTTGCCATGTTAGTCCAGTTTAGCTCTTTTCTGCCTAAAAGGCATACTTTCAAAGCTGCTGAGCTTTATCAGGTGTGTTGTATCACAGTCCTTTGTTGCGTAATAAAGCTGCTTCTTTGCTAACAAACTGTAATTCCTCCCTTAAAGTGTTACAGCGTAGTTTGTTTTTTTATTTTTTTTGTTTTAAATCTTACTAGCAGTGCTGAGCCAGGAGACAAACTGAACCAGTAGACTGTAGAATGAGATATATTAAAATTCTCACATGGTGAAACATACACTTAGTTATAATAGTGGTTATATAGTATTACATGCAGTTACTTTGGAACAAAGGTGAAGGAGATTGTTTAATACTCTTGATACATGTTTAGTCAGCTAAAATGCTGCTCTGCTATAATATATCATATTAAATTAGTTCAATGTAATTATTATGTGATACAGAATGATGGAAAAAATCAAAGTAACAGAGCCTTGAAAGTTCCTTTAAAATAATATTACTAAAATTATTCATCATATATAGAAATACAGGACAGACTAGACTTCTGGTAGAATACTGTCTAAAAGAATGGAAAATCAAATGGAAACGGAAAATCTTGGAAAATCAAATTACTGACAATAACTTTCCATTTGGTGAAGGATTTTACTTATGAGTATGCCAAGATTAGGCAAGGATAATACCATGTACACGTTTCACAGATTTATGGGTGTTGTTCCTGAGCCAATCATACAACTAATTAGATGCAGTAAATTTCTGAGAGGAGAAAAACGCAGTGGGTAAGGCTGGTCTGCAATAGCAAATAGTTACATCTCTGCAACCATGTTCTGTCTTTCCTTGATTGTTTGGGCATGTGTCTGCTCTGTTTCTGCTGTTGTTTTGACTTTGCAGGCAAAAGTGTCAAGGCTGAACCAATGACTCCCTTATCACAGTCACAAGCCATGCTGGTGCTAAGGAATTCCCACGGTGAGGTCTAAACCCAACACTTCCATGTGTCAACAGCCTGTCTGGGAGATCTAGAGGTCACTGCCAAAGCACATGGCCCCTTTGTGGACGGATATTTTGGCTTCCAAGGGGACAGATTTCCTTACGGAACTCTGCTCAGTGGGAAAGGAAGAATTTTCTGATTAATTAACTATAGAAATTGAAAGAGAAAATGAGTGTAATTTTCTGGTACCTGCTCAGAAGCAGGGCATTATCCAACATATATGTTCCCATTTTGCCTTTCCTAACTTAAATTACTTGATTAAGTATTAAAGATTTAGACTGCTTTCCTTTAAATAAATGCATTTTATGGAGTAAAATGGAAGGGGAATTTAAAAATAAATGAAAGGCTAAATTTCTCCTGTTGAGAGTACTGTTAGCACTTGTAAGATATCTGGATGATTTCTGAAGCCTAAACTATAGATCTCATTGTATGCTTTAAATACTAGACATTTTAATGGCTCATTAAGCTAATATATGTATGAAAGAATAAAAGCTGCATTATTCTCAGTTAATGTAATGCAGTTTTAGAGACAAATGTATTACAGTATTCAGTATAATGAACTCAGCAGGGCCTCCTCCCCTTTGCTGAGATTAATTCACATGCAGAAAAGGAACTGATAGGTATTTTATTCTGTCCCAGCTGAAGAACTACATATGAGACTGTAGTTAAAGACAATGCAGCTGCTACATTATCACCAGATGTGTCCATTGGCACATTCACATCACTCAACGTTAAACCAATGTTTTGCCACAGTGTGTGAGACTCCCCTTAGCAAGAAGAATGGTGAGTTGGCATGCTGTATACCACTGACTTGAAGTCCATCTTACTACCAGAAGCAAATACTTCTCACATTTTGACTTTACTACATGTCTCTTATTTTAAACCAGAGACATACTCTTATAGCCCTTATGCAAAATTCCTGATGAAGTTACATGCAATTCTCCTTGGCTAAGATCACAGAACAGCTTGGGTTCACTGTGCCAGTGCCTCACCATACCATAAAGAATTTCTTCCTCATAGCTTATCTAAAACTACCCTCTTTCATCTTAAGGCCATTCCCCCTTGTCCTATCACTAAATGCCCTTGGGAAAAGTCTCTCTCCAGTTCTCTTGCAGGCCCCTTTAGGTACTTGATGGCTACTATAAGGTGTCGTTAGAGTCTTCTCTTCTCCAGGCTGAACAACCCCAACTCTCTCAGACTGTCTTCATAGGAAAAGTGCTCCAGCCCTCTGATCAATCAAAGCATTTAAGCCAATGAAACAAATCCATAGTTTTTACATGCTTTAATGAATTTAAATTATATTTATGGATTGCTTTTTATGTGAATGAAGATTGCCTGATAAAGATATGCAGAAATTGTCCCTAAGTTACTGACCAGGTACTGATATCTTTGGTATACTGAGTAATGACTGACATTTGGCACCATTTTCTGTGGAATTATACCTGAGATACACAGTTTCATCTTAGGTAACTCTATTTCCATGAAATGGTCATTAGAGACCTCTCAGAAACTCTGCTTGTTTAGAAGTAATAATTTATTTATGTGTTTGTTTAAGTTTGCCAGGCACAAGGAACTAACAGTTTTGCAACTGTTCCCAGTGTGAAAATAAGATCTTAAAAATATGATTGTCTGGCTCTGCTGGTTAGCTAAACATTTTATGTGTTTAGCAAACTGGCAGAAAAAGGATGAACTTGCAACAACTTCAAATATTGTGATAATATTAGAGAGACACACTTAATTGTGTATCTGTAGAAGTGTCAGAGGAGATGAGTTGTAGTGAATACCATAAAATTTGAGATTCAGTTGAATGAGTGAAACTAAATCTGCTGCTGTTACCAACCCAACTGTTGTTTAAAAATGGTAGGTTGGTAGACTTAATTAGATTTCTGACACTGTTTTAAATAGCTCTTGTGACAGACAATACCTCTGAACACATGCATAATAAGAAAGTAGTTTGCCTTGATCAGACATCACAATGAATGTCAAATTAATTTGCAGTATTAGTACACTCCTGAAATTACAGTTTTATTCATTCAGAGCTCTGGATATATTGCTGACAGGCGCTGTGTTTTAATTCTGCAGAAGTCAGGACTAGAAATTGCAAGGAGAACAAAACATGCTGATTATCCAAAAATCAATTTCATTGTTAACTGCGGGGAAATACTGAAATCAAACTTTACTCACAGAAAGCAGAGTCAGTGGCATATTTATGCAGTGGTGCCTGTTAAAATTTGTTTCTTCTTTATTCATTTTCATGGCTGAGAATGAGAGCTCAGATATGAAAAACAGAAGCTACTCTTTTCTGTTACTATTTATAAAACTGATTTTTTTTTTGGTATGTACTAAAGTCTTTATTTCTTTTGATTACTGGAGATCTTTTTTTGTCCTCCCCAAGAAACCTACTTATGAAACTGGCTCGAAGTTACTAAACAGGGTTTGCTTACATGCTCCTGATGAGCAGGGTGGTCAGGCAAGCAAGAGTGGGTAATAATTAAAGCAGCAGTTGTACTATTGCTGCTATAAGAAAATTCTTGTTTTGGAGATGTAACTGTTCATGCCAGAATGAAATTATTCTAGCCTAGGTATGTTTTAATTTAGTGCCAGATAATTTAATTTAGTGCCATCCTCATATCAATCACAGTGAAGTGCGGGTGTTAACACTTCCATTTTTCTCTGTGCATGGAAAATGATGTCCTGGTAAATGACTTATTTTGGTTCAACTGTGAATGAGAGCTGTGGGAACTGTGAGATCTTTCTACTGTGCCTTGGTGAACTGAGAAGTCTCTCTAGACTGTAGCTATGTCATAGCACATATTGCAAAGTATTGCAGAGTTTTGGTTTGCAGGCTTCGGTGCTAAGACAGTGCCAGATTCCATATGTGCTCTGTGTGTGTGGGGGTGTTTGTATGTATATGTATGAGGAGTTACTTGCTCAGGTGGTCAGCAGACTTGCCACTGGAAGATGACTCACAGGAATAAGATGTTTCTGTCATATAGCATCCTGGTAAGGGACTGGAGAACTGAAAACTCAGTTCCTTTCCAAGAATGGTACAATTATGCTGGCTCTTTATATATTTTAATGAAATCGTCAAACCAAAACTGGAAAGGAATTACAATGGAAAAAGTGGTAAATACAGATTGTTCCTTGAGTGGCTGAGCAAATGAATTCTACTTCTTTATGGACCTGTGTTGTGTCACTGAATGCCCTATTTTGCAAAAATATCTTAAGAAACTTTTTTAACTTCAATAGCATGGATATGGATAATGTACTGATACTTCACAATTCACAGCTCATCTTTTGCCAGCTATTAGAAACAAGTTGACCTGAGAAGAGCTTTTGAAAAATAATGGCAAATTGCTATTTGAAAACTGCAACATAAGAGAGAAAATCATAAAAACAGATTTCTTCTGCAAAATACAACAATAGTTTCATTAGTAATTTAATAACAGTGAATGATAACATAACTCAACCTGAATGTTTTACAGTAGGAATAACTAAATGGTAATTTTGTAGAGATTAGCAATAAATTGTTCCTGTGCTGATTTCTAGTGTGGGAAAGATGATAATCTATAGAAAACATGAGTATGAAGGGTGAGAAATAACAAAACAAATCATGCTTATTTATAGTAACTTAAAAAGGTATTCCTTCTGGTGCTGTACACTTGGTATGTCTTTACTTTCTGCAAATAAAATGTACTTTATAGTTATAGTAGCTAACATTATTAAATGCTTTTTAAGATACAATTTAATGCATTTGAAGGCACATTGGTGATTAACAAATATTTTTGTCTCTCTGGTCTTGTGGCTGTGTCTTCATTAGAGAGAGGAAAATACACATTCAACTTCGTCTTAGCTCACCTAAAGCTACTAAGCCCAGATAAAAGCCTCATTAAGCCAAAGTGTTTGTAGTTTTCAGCCAAGTTAGCCAATAGACAGATAAGCCCTTGAAGGTAGGTCAGTAATCGAGAAATTGATGTGTGCCCTGTGAGTTTTCAGTGACAATGTCTAAGTTCCCATTTTTTGTTCTAGTGCAGAACAAAAAATATAAGTCAAAACTTTTATGTTTTTTGTAAGATACAGTTATGATTTTGATTAGTGTTTTCATCATATACTGATGAAATGAAAAGGACTTCACATTTTGCATTCTGGTATCATTTCAGTGTTTGACTGAGGAGAAAATAGTGCTGAAATATTGAAAAGTGCCTGCTTACTTACATGAATCTTCTTTGAGATAGAAGAATTGCATGGGTTTCTGGAGACAAAAAATGGTCTGAACCAATTTTACTCAACTTTTGATATACCTTTTTTCTAAACTCAATGAAAATTTGCATTCAGAGAGTCAGCAAAAACATGATTTAAGCCTATACTGTAAATTAAGGTTTAACTTTATATCCTGAATATATAGATTATTTCCCTCCCTAATACTTATATCTAGAAATGTTTGATTTTTTTTTCTCTGAATAGATTACAGAAGAATACTTTTATGCTAACCTACTGCCATCTCAGTACTTTATCAGATGATCTCTAATGACCTGACCTGTTCCTGGTCTGCCAAGAATATTTCTTTCTTTAGGACCTAATCCCAACCACATATCACATTTGTGGGTTACCATAAAACAGTTTGCTTGCTTTCTAGATGCACTTGTGTTCAGCTGTAGGTCAGATATCACCAATAAAATAGTGGAGATTTTTTGTACTTTATTTCCTTGCTAGCACTGAGTCAGTTCCTTTCCTAGGCCACTTCGGAGCTGGGATGAGATGGTTGGATGCTAGACATTTGTTTGAAACGTGCTCCCCAAGAAAGAAAAGAGGAAGAAGATGGGCAAAGACAAAACAGCTAGAACAGAAAGATCTAAGTTCAGGGCATGACTGGAGAAATTTTTAGCTTGCAACTACAGTGGTGTATCTCGGTCCTTTGACTGACCAGACTCAGTGCTTCTTAGAGAATGCCCCCCCTTTTTTTCTCCTGTGTGACCTCTCTGTGCAGTCAAAATCTGGAGGGTCAGGGAACTTATACAAGGCCCAGGTTTGCTGCAGAATACAACCATGTGGCAGCTGGAATATGGATGTAGAACTGCAGATTTGCAAATACTTTTGGGTACCATCATTAGATATGTGGGCTGTGGGCTGCTTGGTTATTGAATAATATATAAACCCCCGAATACTTTCCTTAGAATGCAATTATTTGGACCAATGCCAAGAAGAAGAGACAGGGAGAAGCAATAGGAAGGATGTGGGTTTTGTTTTTAAGGAAAGAGGAGGTTGGGAATGTGTTTGAGGTAGAATAGGAAGATGGAACAAATTTTGATTTATGTTCAGTGCTGCACATTCATAGAGGGAACTCTTAGATTAAAAGCTGAATGGGGAGAAGTTCTGCCGTGCAGTGAATGGTGTATTAAGAGATGAATAGCACAGCGAGGTTGTGAAACTAAAGTGTGTCTCTGTGCTCTCGCAGACAAACTGTTATCAGCATGGTCACCAAAGGGATGAGCTTGGACTTACGTTTTTATTTCATTGTAATGCTCTTCAGATGCAGAAACTTAAAAAATAGCTTTCTGATTTGAAGTTGAGGGAATCATATTCCTTATTTTCTGAATGGTAGAGTTGCTTTACTATAGGTGGATTTGATACAAAATTTAGCCTTTAAAAAAAAAAATCAGTTATTTCCCTGACTCAAAGGAGTAAAATAACTGCCACTGCAACTTAAATTTTCTCTTACAGTTTTTGGCCTATTTAAAAATTGGTCCACTTTAGGCAAGAAGGTGATGGGGTCCAAGCTAGGTTGTTCCTTATTTGTTTATCCACTATGTCTGAATGTTTGGCTGAGGTATCTAGGTTTGACTGGCCAAAAAAAGGACTACTAAATATTTCCATGTTTCTGTTTTCCATCCTGCAGGCAATAATGTTTAGTCACCCTTGTAAAGTCATTTGAGGTTTTGTATCTATGACAGTGCAAGTAATAATTAGCAGTAATTCTGAACAGAGAGGAAAAAAAGGCTTAGAAGCATTGCATTTCATTAAAAAAAAAAAAAAGATTCTGACTTTATTTGCATAGCCAAGTTATTTATTTCTGTACATATTGTCTGCCAGAGATCCTTTCATATTGTTAAGTAATGAAATCTGAAGACACTATGGGTTATTGTTTTGGTATATATGCAATGTTCAATGTAAAGTGGTTTCATGACGAGAACTGAAATGAGACACAGATGATTCATTTACACATTTATTTACTATCCTGCTTGTTCTATCAGACTGAAATGGAGAACAATGCATTTATTTTACAGACATTTGACATAAATTAAACAGATATTTTGATGTTGAACAATTGTACAGACTACAACATGCATATTAATATGTAGATTGGTGCAGAAATATTTAGTTGATCAGCAAAATCTATTATGACAAAAATAATAATCACATTTCCTTTCTTATGAAGTTAAAATGCAGCTGATATGGAGACATTGATACGAATATCACTAAATGTGAGAAGTTATTAGTCTAGTGAAATCAAATGGTTAGTTGAAAAAATAAAGCTACTGCCAAAGTTTATCTACAGAAAGAAACTAAATCAAAATGTTTTAACAGACACAATAATAATGAAAAAAGCATGTTTGATGCAATTACCATTGCAAAATGCCCTATTATTCCCCCGCCCCACCCCCAAATACAAACAACGCATGAAGCAAAAGCAGCATATTCTCCCACAAAATGTCTGGGGCATTTTGTAAAGGCAGATGAATGAGATTAGACAAGACTTATCACATATGCTTTTATCTCCTAGTGACAGTACTTTTAAAGAAAGGTATGTTATTAACATCGCAATTTATGATGAAATGTTGCTAAATCTGTAAAACTGAACAATAGTGAAGACACTACTATCGCCCCAAGAGAACATGAAAAAATACTGTTGTGCTTTTTTTTGTTTGCAGCATTCAGAGCATTCACAGAGGAATACAAAGTAAAGTTCATTAAACTCAGTAAAACTAATAATAGTCATGCTACCATATCTATGAAACTAACACAGTAATAACGTATAAACATGAATTAGTACATATTTTTAGTTGATATTTACAATGATCTTAAAGCAATAGGCTATGTATTCAATGCTCAGCTTCTTTGTACACTAATCCCTCCATGTTTCATCTTATAAGCATGGCTCCTTTGACTTTTGAAAGAGTTATATAGGTAAAACTCTTCAGAACTCTGAAAATTTAGAGGTATAAATCTAGAACTCTGCATCCTAGCAGAAGTACCCATGATTGTCCCCAAAAGCGGTTTTTTTTTTAGTTTTCTTTTTTTTTCATTTTGGATCATGTTAGAAACTGTTCTTTTTGCCTAATGCTAAAATATATTGCTCCATCCTTCAGTTTTATACAGGCAGAATTCCCACTGGCGTTCTGCTTAAGGACTTCAAGAACAGGCATAAGTGTTTTGTATTCTGAACCTCCACTGAGAGATGCTATCTGAGCAAAACTTAGAGCAAAAATATCACTATAAAACTTATGTCTTTCAGCTTGAAATCATTAAAAAAGGTAAGATAAGGAATAGGCTTTTTGTTTCGTGCATTACCTTTTACAAGGTATGTCCTAGACATCAGAGCAACTCAGCACACAATCAAAACCCTACTAATTCCTCAATTTAAATAAATTTCAAGTGTGATCCTAATGGAATGATATCTCGACATGGTAGATAGGCACAAAATACTCAAGCTGTGCTTCTGATCCTCCATCACTGCACGGCCATTTACTTTTATTCATACCATATAAAGTAAGAGTTACTGTTAAGTGAAATAGGGCTATTTGCAGTCAGTTTAATCATTTCACTGATTCCGGAGTAAGTCAGTCTAGTGCTGTCCGTACTGTCTTCATCAAATATAACACCAACTGTAGTCTAAACTGACTGTAGAACTATACGGTATGTAAGAGTTTGGTCCAAACTACAACCCACAACTATCCAAAGGTTATTAAGAATTTATTGTTTAAATGATTCCACCTGGGCTAAACTGGGGAACACACTGGGGACAATTTCATCTTTGGCTATATATTGCTCTTTTTATGCAATACTACTGATGACAATGACAAAATGTGCTTGAGTAAGGGATTTAGCCAAGACTACATGGACTGGAGATAGTAACCATGGGAGAGATAGTCTGTGTCTACATTAGCAAGTAGTACAATACAAGCAGATTTGTTGAGAAAAACAGTTTGTGCTGACAATTTATACTACACGTATTGGGGTACAATTTTGGACTAGCTCTCATCTGGTATCAGGGCCTGAATGCTTCATTCTAGTTGCAGCACAGCAGATGCCCTCATGGAAGAAGTTTTCTGGTTCAGCTTCATCTAAAAGTAATCCAGTTTGCATGGTCCAGGATTGCTCTGTGATGTGAACCAAAGCATGAAAAGCAGGAATAGCTGAGAAATTCATGTCAGGAGAGCTCTCCTGATTTCCACTAAGATAGCAGTGTAAACATAGCCATAGAATTCCAGGTTTAGAAGTGTACATTACTCCTGCTGATGTTGAATATGTATTTAAATACTTATTTGAGATAAAAAATTACCCTAATGAAATTAATTACAGAGACTGCTCTTAGATTCAGGGTTTACATTAATCACAGGACTACAGTCAATGTCTATGGTAATGACAGGTCACCGTTCTGTTTTGTTGATAGGTTTAATTAGGATAATCTTATCTTCTTTTGGATTAAACGTTAGCTAATACCATGTTCTTTAGCTACTTTCAAGTAAAAAGAGCACTAAAATTTGTCTGCTACTTCCTTGTTCCACAATGGCATTCATCTGGATCTGTGTTAGGTGTCATAAAAGAAAATAAAACAGTAATCAATAATAATGTAGGACTATAAGGTTATCACTGCTGTTTTGGAAGAAATCTCCATTGTACTAAAGGGTAATACTTCCTAAATATCATAACACAACATTTTCAAAAAATACTGCTTAAACCTGCCACAAAATAAATACCAAGACAAGTACATTACCTCACCTGCAGATGTCCTATGGTGTATGATCACTGAACAAGAAAACATCACAATGATGCAAACAATTTTGTCTCTCATTTTTGCCTGCCAGTCACCTAATCTTTCTTTGGCAAGGAAACTGATAGAGGACCTGCAAAGGGTTTGGCTCCCAGAACACCTGATCTGTTTTAGAAAGCATTTCAGCTGGAGTTTAAACTGACTACTGCTAAATAATAAAATCAGATTGGACAAGAGACAAATATTCACATTGAGACCAATGGCTCTCTTAAGAGCATTTACCAGTCAATTGTTTTTACAAAAGTTCTTGCAAGAACACGGAAACACCTTGCATGGAGCATGGGGACACTGTCGGGGACACTGGAGGATTCAGAGCACTTCAGAACTAGAAAACGTGAAGCTGTGAGATGGTATAGCTGGAACAATAACAGGAAGAAGTGACACTAAGTTCTTGTTCCTTGGTTCAAATGCAGCAGAGTTCATCTGGCTATTTGCACCACACTACCAAAACACTTTCCTGACAAGACACACCTATCTTCATATTGGGTGCCTTGCCTTCTGACTGCTCCCAAGAAGAAGAAGAGCAGATTGGTGTTTGGATAGCAATGGGAAGACATCCAAAGACAGAAATACATAGTATCTTCTTTTTCAGGAAAGTCTGAAAAATGAGTACAGATCAGATGTTTATGTGGCAGGTGAGTGGGTAATAGCATCACTGAAAACCTCAGTCGAGACCTACTGGTTTTAGGATAAAAATTAAGATGGAGTTGGACTGGAATTAAATCTTTTCCTACTGATATTCTTCCTCATTAAGTGTGAACAAGGACTATTGTATATATGATTTATTATATCTCTTTTTTACACAGTTTACTAATACATGCCTTGTTTACTTACAGTTTTCTGCTCTTCTTCCCCCTTTGCTGTGTTTGCATTTCTTGCTCAATCTGTGCTGGCTACTTAGAAAAAAAAGGCATATTGCATTTTTTTGCTTTTAAAATATTTTTTGCATGATCAAAATATTGAGATTTATTTTCTAAGCAAGTGATTCAAAAGCTGTTTGAATGAAAAAGCCAGTCAGGCAAGCTCTGGATATTTTTACCAGTTTGAATGTATTTGCAATAGGGCTTCAAAAAGACAAGTGGTTTTGTACTGGATTGTGGTTTAGAGATGATGTTGAAGGAGTTAAATAGTTTGAAGGTAAACTTTGAAGGAAACAGAAGCTCAGTCAACATGCAGGGGAAGAGGTTTGCTTTTAAAAGAACACGTTTTCCAAGGAATACAAATATGTTGCCAGATGTTACCTGTTAGGAAATGACTCCAGAATCCAATTGTCAATTTGATTTATGAATGTTATAGGTAAAAATACAACTGTCTGTACAGACTTTGGGTTATGTAATAGTGTGCTAAAAAGCTCTTCAAGTCAGTTGCTCTAGTATTAGATCAGATATCACCTCTCTAAAACGAATAATGTTTGAATTTTGAGACCAATTGTGAAGTGAGGACACAGTGCATTAAATCGCTGCATTAGCACAGAGGCTCCTATGTTCTATACAATGTAGCATTAAAAGGCCTTTTTGTGTTTTCATTTAAAAAAGTGTATTTCATATAAATTCTGTAGTGCAAAAACTTCCTACACCATGTTACATTCTTTACGTTGTATGCTTCCCCTGTAAACAGCTTTCCTGTAGGAACTTCCTTTGCAGTTTGTGCGATATATTATTGCCCCCATCCCACCCAGATTTAAATTAATGTGACTATTACTCAAAAACTGTTTTAATTACTCTGTGAACATTTTTTAAATATGTGCATTTGGTTTCACCATTGAAAAGGAATTAAAACTTTGATTCAGGATTCTGCAGTTCATAAAAAAAATATAAAAAATAGATTAATTGCAAAACTATCTCCCTGAACATTCTTCATTTTCCAGTGATACAAGGAGTCAGACCCCTTTCATGTGCACAGGGGAGTCACTTCTTCCTAAGACTCCTTAAGTTGTTTTGAAATTGCACAGTTGGAATTGGAGACTGACTCCAGAACTCAAACACATTCTCCCCTTACTGTGGTGAATGGGTAATAAGTCTGAAATGGCTTCAAAGTTTTAGAAAACCAGAAAAATATACTTGCGTAATTTTGCATAATTTGCTGCATATCAATTCACAATGAATGAAATGTTCCTGGATTGCACTTCTTACACCTGCTGTACTGGACTGAAATCTAGATCCAGTCCTGCAACTGCTCAAGTAGATGTTTTAATCAGGAATTATGCACGAGCTAGGTATCCAGAAGTGGGATCCCGTATATGCAGTCAAGACTGGAAAAACCACATCTAAACCTGTGCTTCTGGAAATAGTATTCAGCATAGTCAAAAGTATATAATAAAATTATACCAAAAGTACTTCTAAAGCTCAATCATTTTGCTTCCAAGATTAAAAAAAAAAAATACATCATCTGTTAATAAAGTGAATTGCATTTCTTTTGCTTTCAAAATAAATGTGCTTCTCTGAAAACATTTAAAATACGGTGGCCAATAAGGGCCTGGTCTTTCATCTGATTTATATAGTTAAAGCTCCTCTTGATTTTCGTCGAGAGGGAGACAGTCTTGCCACCCTCATTTATATTTCAGTCAGTCCCTTTTTCCACCAGACTCCCACTGGTTTGAGGGGAAATTCATCTGCACAGGGATTGAGGCCTCAATTTTACCACTTTTGAATTTTTAGTGATTTTAATAGGGCAGAATAAGCTTTGCAAAAAGTTTAGCTCAGAAGAGCTTAAAGAATCGAATCTGTTCCTGCAATACGATCCCTATGGCTGGACTCCTCCCTTTCCATCAAGTGGCACAGGTCCGAGGGGGCTTTTCCAAAGGGTCACCTGGGAGAAGAAGCACACAGACCTCAATCTGGCCAGAACACCATCATTGTCTTGAAAGAGAATTTTCTGTGGATCCAGAGCATGGAACCAGGTCCCGTTTGGTCTTAGTTTGGACCTCAGTAGTTCACTAGGATGTAAAGGCAGATTGAACAGGCCCATGTGATTTCATAAAACTTCACACAGAAAATACAAACCAACACTTCAGGCATATAAAAATTGACTGGCATTTGGCTTCAGTCACCGAAAATATTCAGGAACTAAAAAATAAATACAGAAGATTAATGACTATAAAATATCAAGGGCTAAATTTTGGGACAACGAGACACAACATGATTGAAAAATGTTACGCAGAATGCCATATAAATACACACAACTGAATGCAGCAATAAGTTGCAATGAACTGCAACTAAAGAAAAAAATTTATTTTGAGAATTAATGACCAGACATTTTTTGAAAAAACCCCACTATATTCCCAGTTATTCAAATGACTGAAGAGACACTTCAATATTATCTTGTTACAGACATTAGAAAACTTGTGGAAATATAGAAATCTTTTTTTTTTTAACCAAATGATAGTGCTGTGCTCATTGTTAGGCCCAGTCACCAGGATCCTTATTCTGGGGCTCTTCAAACTTGCCTCTTTTCCATGGGGCAGGCTTGAGTGAGGTCTGTGGCATCAGCCCAGCCATTTCAAGCAAAGGGCAATGTTACAAGAAAAATGATTGCTCTTTTACATTAAATGCATTAGGTGCCTGGTTGTTACTTATTTAAGTGCCAGAAAAGTAAAAATGACAGATGAGTAAAAATTTAACTAGATCTACTATGGTAAGTAGAAGCCTGATGTTCCAAACCATGCATCGGTTGGTCTAAAGTGCTTTTAAGGCTTCCTAAGAAGAAAAAAAAGGGGAATATTTTGCAGGATGTGCCTGTGTAACTGCATACATTTGCTTATGATTAGAATTCATGAGTTGAATAAGCTTTTTATGATTTTGGGAATAAAAGCAATCGATAAGCTTTTTTAATATTATAGCATAGGAAGCTAAGGATGCTGGATAAAATAAAAAATAGCTTTTCTTTTCAGACAGCAGTTAGGTGGGAACTTTGTAATAAAGGATTTGGTTCAGCATCTTTCTTTTACATAGCTGGAGAAGTCAGAGAAACCAAAGATGCTTTGGCAGTTGTCAATGGAATGAATGACTGACATTTCCCTTTATTTAAGTACAGCAGAAAGCCTATACTCCGATTTGGAACAACCATGGAAGGATGGGTTTGAGGCAAAGTTAGTGAGTCACGTGATACCTTCTGTCAGTCCAAATGACTGAACTCAAAAACACAGACAAGCTTTGGGGTATGGAAGACCTGGGGCAAATCACATATACTTGAAGCCTGTTTTTCTCCAGCTATATGATTCATGATAACAAAAGGTACTACTTCCCCCTACAAACCTTGTCTCTTATGTCCTTATACCACAATGGCTTCAACAACATTGCCATTACTGAAGTATGAGCACTGCATGTAAAACAAAAGGAAAGAAAGCTCAAAGATCATGTAGAAGCAAAAAGTGTTAAATCAAAGGGAAAAAAGGGAATGTGGAAAATATTTTCTAATACCAAATTATATTCCAAGAGATTGAAAACTTCTGTATATATTTGTATAGCTATTTGGCACTACTTTTTGCCACAGAAATAACTATGGTTTTTAAATTTTAAAATGGAACTTCTTCCTCAGTTATGAGATGTTGGCAGGTTTCTATAAAAATATCAAATGCTTCAAGTTCTGGTCATTAAATCTTTGCTTTTCCTCACAGGATCATTAATTAAACTGACAAATGCAATAACTGAAGTTATACAAATAAAAAACTATCATGATTTACAACACAGATAAACTATAATACTGTAGTCATTAATTAACATATATACTCATGAGCTTTTTAACAGAAAGCAAGATACGTGAGATGCTTTAAGTAGAAGTTGCAATTTTGCAACATAAGTCTGTACAAAACCTCCAGGCAGCACGCTGTGAAGGAAGTACCTGTGTCCCAGGAAATGCTTTTTCCATAAATCCTTGTTAACAGTAGCTGTCCCCCCAACCCCCAACTATTTACAAATATATGCATTTTGCAAGCTCAAAGCACCTTGTTTCACATCTTTATGAATGCATGCATTGACATTTCATCCTTTCATGTGCAAATTCTAAAATTCATTTTAACCAAGAAAAAAAAAAGTTAAAAGAGTTCAAAACCTGTCTACAATCATAAGTGAAAGGATCAAAAATGTCAGATGTTGCAGAACATTGGCTCCTAACAGAGCTCTCTTTATTTTATTCACCATTCTTGAGTCACTTTTTCCCCGTTTTTTTCCAGTTTGTTACAAAAAGCAGTCTTTTTTTTTTTTAATTAAACAGTATTTAAACTAAACAACTCTTCATGCCATGCAAAAATAACATTTTATGCACTTTTGTTGAGGCTTTCCATGTTTTAGTTCATAGGCATTACTAACAGTGTTTTAAGAAAAGCTATTTTTATTGCTTCTGTAACTAGTCACATGCTAGTTTCACGTGTGGGACAATAACCAGTTTCTCCTGGAGTTGAATGAATTTCTGGGGCAAATAAATGGTTTTCTATTTTGTGACCTTCTTGGTTACTGTCTGGCTTTACCTCACCCACAGCATGGTAAATGTCTTGAGTACAGTTGTGGCTCATGCTTTTGGGTGAAGAGCTGACCTGTGGCTCCTCTGCTAAATTGTTGCCATCACTGCGTTTATCCCCACAGCAGTTTGTCTTGATATCCTGTTGTTTTTCATGTTTCATACCATGTAACTCCATAAACTCTTCTTCTTCTCCAGTGTCTATTTCAGTGAAGCTCCTTCTCTCTTTTGAAGGTAAAGTGAAAATCTTTTGCTTGGGAAAGAGAGGGGATGATCTTTTAACAGGTCCCTGACAAAGTGCAGATGCGTCAGCACCAAGTACAGGTCGTTCAGCTTGTGGGGAATTTTCTTCTAGGAGAATGGTGCTGATGTGCTGGGGGGTGGCCTGTGTGAAGTCTACTCCTGCTGTCACTGGCAGCGGCCTTGCGGTGCTCGGTGGAGTTTGTGGAGCACCACCTCTATTGTCTTTAAAATTAACTTTAAGGGATCTAGATTTTAATGGGTTGCTACCTTTCAGGGAACTTTTGGGGCTTTCCATGGAAGTATCAAAATGCAAATGACCATGTAAAACAGTTTGGGACCCACTGCCATCACTGATAACAGCTCTGTTGATTGGATTATAGTCAAAGGTGATGTCGGTTGGAGAAAACCCTCTGTCTTTTGCAAATGGTATAAACTGAGAACTCCTTGCTCTTTGGTTTTCTTCCAGGTTAAAAGCATCAGTTGGAAATCTCATTTGCAAGTGAGAGCCAGGAAACAGAGAGAGGGGAGACCTCTCTGTTTCTGTGAAGTCTGTTGCACAACTGGCAAAACTGTCGATACTGGATGTGCTTCTCATGTCCGTTATGATGTCCGTAGGTCCAGTTGGTAACGGATCTCTCTGACCTGAAACTTCTTCCATTTCTATTTCTTCTTCATACATGGGTGGCTTTGCTGACTGGTCTTGGTAACCAGCATTAAGATTAGGTTGAGACTGAGTTTTAGTAATTTCATTATACAACATCTCCAGTTTTTGGGCACTGAGGTGCTGAGGGCTGGAGGATGCTGCAGCATTGTTTAATTGCTCATGGGAGTCTTGTTGACTAACTTCTTGGTACTTGTTCTCATAAGACTTGTTTGAGCTTGTTTCAGACATTGTCCTTCTGGCCCATTTCCATCGGCTTGGGGACAGGTGGTTGTCATCAAATGTCTCCTTTGGATTGACTGATTCTCCAAGCTTACCTGAATCTACTGCTACATCTATCATTTCCATACTGCGAGCAAAGGCATCTTTAAGATTCATGGAGACAATACTGCCATTTCTTTTAGCTCGCTCAAGTGCTTCTCTCCTCTTAATTGCCTTCTCCTGTCTTTTCTGCTCCTTATAAAACTCTGAGAAATTGTTCACAATAATTGGTATGGGCAGGGCTATGACCAGCACTCCAGCGATACAGCACAGTCCTCCAACTATTTTACCTAATAAGGTCTTAGGATAAATGTCACCATATCCTACAGTAGTCATAGTGATTGTTGCCCACCAGAATGATGCAGGGATACTTGTAAATTTTGTAGCATCCTCATCCTTTTCAGCAAAGAATACAAGACTCGAAAATATCATTATTCCCATGGCTAAAAATAATATCAACAAGCCCAATTCATTGTAACTCCGCCTGAGTGTAAAACCTAAAGACTGAAGGCCCGTTGAATGTCTGGCAAGCTTAAGAATCCTTAGGATCCTCATAATACGAAATATTTGAACCACACGTCTGACGTTTTGGAACTGCAGGACACTTTTATTGGACTCCGTGAGGAAAATGGTGACATAGTATGGCAAGATAGCCAGTAAGTCAATGACATTTAATGGGCCTTTGAAGAACTTCCACTTATTTGGTGAGGACAGAAAACGCAAAAGGTACTCCATGGTAAACCAAGCAATACACACAGCTTCAACATGTGCTAGCTGAGGGTTGTCATTTGGCTGCCCAAATTCATCTATTTCTTGCAGCTCTGGCAGTGTGTTAAGAGACAAAGCAATAGTGGACAGTACGATGAACAGAATGGATACAATGGCCAAAATCTGTAAAACAAAATAAACAATATTTTGGTTAGACTGATAGAAATGTACTTGTCAGGGCTTGCTTAAATCCTTTCAAATGTGCATGTGTCAAATAAACACAGAATGGTGGAAGCTGCTTTGGCTGCTACATTTATTATTTTTTTTTCACAGAGAGAAAGCATTAGAATCATCTTAAATATGGTCAAAACCATTGCTTTACTGCCTGCAGTAAACCAATTCATTTCAGAAAGCAAGCCATGACTGGTCTTACCATTTTAAAATTACTGTAGGAGGTGTTATTTATTATTGCAAGTTACCAAGTGAATATATAGTTCCAGCTAATGTGCTGAACATTATTAATTTTCTTCATTAATTGTAATTATGTAAAACTTTACACAGTGCAGAGAATTGATGGGGAATGACTGTGTATAAGCTGTTAGTTTAGTGCTACATAGTGCACACATTTCTAGACAAGCATAAATTTATGAGCTCAAAGTCAAAATTAAGAAGAATAGACAAGAATCATTGTTCAGGAGACTAGTCCTGCCTAATTGTCATGTCTAAAAAAATTTCAGATTCTACAAGAATTGAAGACATTGGCCGTGAATTAGGTTGAGAGCAAGATGTTAAAAGGAAAGTAATATGAAGAAGAACTCAGTTTCTCATCATTATTAAAATGTGTAAGTACACAAATGCTTCCTAGAAACGAAGTTTTGATTTGTCTAAGGATATAAGTTTTCTGATATATTTTTACTTATTTTCATAGAATCATAGAAACATTAAGGTCAGAAAACATCTCCAAGATCATCAAGTCCAACCTTTGACCAAACACCACCATGCCAACTAAACCATAGCACTAAGTGCCATGCCAGTCCTTTCTTGAACACATCAAGGGATGGTGATACCCTAGGCAGCCTGTTCCAATGCCTGACAACCCTTTAAGTGAAGAAATTCTTCCTAATGTCCAAGCTGAACCTCCCCTGGCACAGCTTGAGGCCATTTCCTCTTGTCACTAGTTGCGTGGGAATAGAGGCCAACCCCCACCTTGCTGCAACCTCCTCTCAGGTGGTTGTAGACAGTGATGAGGTCTCCCCTGAGTCTCCTTTTCTCCAGGTTGAACAACTCCAGCTCCCTCAGCTGCTCCTCATAGGACTTGTGCTTCAGACCCTTCACCAGCTCTGCTGCCCTTCTTTGGACATGGTCCAGCACCTCAACATCTTTCTTGTAGTGAGGGGCCTAGAACAGGACACGGCACTTGAAGTGTGGCCTCACCAGTGCTGAGTACAGGGGGACAATCACTGCCTTCATCCTTCTAGCCACACTATTTCTGATCCAAGTAAGGATACCATTGGCCTTTTGACCACCTGGGCACACTGCTGGCTTGTGCTCAGCTGGCTTCTGAGCAGCACTCCCACGTTCTTTTCCACTTGGCCACTTTCCAGCCACTCTTTCCCAAGCCTGTAACACTACATGGGATTCTGGCTAAAGTGCAGGACCTGGCACCTGGCATTGTGGAACTTCATACAGTTGGCTTCAGCCCATCAATCCAGCCTGTCCAGATCCCTCTGCAGAGCCTTTCTACCCTCCTTTTCTACTCCCATCCAACATAGTGTTGACTGAAAACTTACTCAAGGAGCACTCGACCCCTACGTCCAGATCACTGATGAAGATATTAAACAGGACAGGCCCCAATACTGAGCCTTGGGAAATCCCACTAGTAACAGGATGCCAGCTGCACATAGCACTGTTCACCACCACCCCAGGCCTGCACATCCAGCCAGTTCTTAACCCAACAAAGAGTGCACCAGTCCAAGCCATGGGCTGCCAGCTTCTCCAGGAGAATGCTGTGGGAGACAGTATCGAAGGCTTCATTGAAGTCCAGGTAGACAACATCCACAGCTTTTCCCTCATCCACTAGGTGGGTCACCTGGTCATAAAAGGAGGTCAGGTTGGTAAAGCAGGACTGGCCTTCCCTAAANACTGGCCTTCCCTAAACCCCTAGTGGCTGGGCCTGATCCCCTGGTTGTCCTGTACGTGCTATGTGATCACACTCAAGATAATCTGTTCCATAACCTTCCTGGCACTGAGGTCAGGCTCACAGGCCTGTAGTTCCTTGGATCATCCTTCTGACCCTTCTTGTAGATGGGTGTCACACCAGATAACCTCCAGCCATCTGTGACCTCCCCAGTTAACCAGGACTGATGATAAATGATGGAGAGTGGCTTGGCAAGTTCTTCTGCCAGTTCTCTTAATATCCTCAGGTGCATTCCATCCAGCCCCACAGACTTGTGAGTGACTTAGCAGGTCACTAACAGACTTGTCCTGGATTGTAGAGGGTCTATCCTGCTCCCTGTCCCTGTCTACCAGCTCAGGGGGCCAGTTGCCCTGAGGATAAATGGTCTTTCTGTTGAAGACTGAGACAAAGAAGGCACTAAGGACACCAGCCTTTTCCTCATCCTTGGTGACAATGTTCCCTCCAGCATCCAATAAAGGACACAGATTTTCCATATCTCTCTTTTTGTTGCTGATGTATTTATAAAAACACTTTTCATTATCTTTCACAGCAGTGGCCAGACTGAGTTCTAGCTGAGCCTTCTCTTTTCTAATTTTCTCTCTACATGGCCTAATGACACCACTGTACACTTTCTGACATGCCTGCTTCTTCTTCCAAAGGTGATGTACTCTCTTTTTTTACTGAGTTCCTATGAAAGCTCCCTGTTCATCCAGTGTGGTCTTCTTCCCTGCCAGCTTGTCTTTTGGCACATAGTGAAGGCTTGCTCCTATGCCTTTAAGATTTCCTTCTAAAAGTATGTCCAGCCTTCCTGGACCCCATTGTTACTAAGAATATTTCTGAACTGTCTGAACCAGTGTTCTGAACAGGCCAAACTCTGCCCTCTGGAAGTCCAAGGCAGAGGTTTTGTTGACCCCTTTCCTTACTTTAAAGCTCAGTTTAAGCTCGTTCATAAAAACATTTACTCTAATTTCTCAGAAATGGCACTGTTAAATCCACTTGGTGATGTTCCGAGAACACACTAAGTCTGACAAAATTGCTGGAACACTCAAGAAGACTGAAAAGCAGCTAAGCAGAATGCAAGTGTGAAGGGTGTATGCAGAGAAACTGGTCACAGTGGTGATAATGGCTATAGAGATGAAAAGGACACCCCACTGTATCTTTGAGAAAAATATCAGTAAACTTGTTTTATCTTTGGGTTACTAAACAAAAATTCAGCTCTTTAAGCACAAACTGAAATTGGTCATGGTGTGAGGGTCTGTATTTGGCATCATCTTGTACTTATGTGCTATCTTTGGCCTTTTCCAGCTACTAATTGTACAGAACAGGTATCACCTTTAATATTCTGAATTATTCCAAACATATTTATTTGTATTTCTCCCTACCAGTTCTGCTTCTGTCTCTCTTTTTTTTTTTAACCATATTTATTGGTGAAATAAGATCCATTAATTTCTCCTGCCAAATGAGTTGTGGACCACCTGTCTTCATTCTTCATATAGCCCATTCAAAAAACATCCTTAGGTAATCTATCCTATTTAGGAGGGCTATACATCCCTTTAAAATTTCTGCTACCCACACCAGCAAAAGAAGCCAATCTTAGTAAAGAATGAGGGCAATAACACTGCATACCTGGGCAGGGCTAATTAATGAAATTTGTGGTGTCCTGTAGCTACGACAGAAACAGACAAAAGGCAATACTATAAGAGAGCAAAAAAGCTTAAAGAGAGCAAGAAAGCTTAAATAAGCTATACTAGGTTATCCACTTCACCAAAATCACTGTGAAATAGCTAATGCAGGCCTGAATTCTCTAAAATACGCAATAGCATAATTATATTTTCAGAATTCAAAGAACAAGTGAACAAGACAGGGGTCTGAATTGTTGAGCTTGTTGTTTGTTCCAGCCATTCATTCATATGCTCGTAACACAAAAGCCTGAAGTCTGCCAGCTATTTTAATAAAAAAATAGCACTTTATTCCAGTCTAGCAAGCCTGGAATTTTTAGTGTTTTATCCATTTCATCTATAAGAATGAGTCTGTTCTTGGTGAAAAAAAAATTACAGCGAAGTACAGTAGTTTGATTTCTTCTAATGTAAGAATCTAAAACTTTTATTTGTCTGAGACACTGTTGTGTAATTAAAGTTATGCATCATTCCACATAGAATATGTTTTAATTATTGCAATTGGTTAGATTTCACAACACATTAGGCATAAAAATGCCAAGGGAACACTAGGAAGAGCCAGAAAAACTATGAGAAAAAGAAGAAAAAAAGGAACTCCCTATTCTGAGTCTACATAAAGAAGACTTTGCAGATAGTACTGTGCTGGTAAATTATCATAGAACAGATGTATCTTACATTAACAGAAGCACAGAGTTTATAAGAAAGACCTGTAGTAATCTGCTAGGGTGGCTATGCTGATGCAGAAGAGTAAAAAACCACTGCTGACCGAATCTTTCCCAGCAAAATTTCCTGTTTTCTAGACATGTTTCTGGAACTGTATTCTGGACTGAAATAACTGGAAAATTTGCATACTCCAAGTAATTAAACTATGACCAGTTCTTGACATACTATTTTTAACCTGCATTTCAGAACATAAACAATACTCTGTTAAATGACAGATTTTGGCAGCTTATGTTATTTAGCTATGATACTACAAAAGCACTTAAAAATCCAGCTCTTATTAAACTTTAAAAATATTTCCTTATAAATGGCAAAATGTTTCTAAAAACATGGATTAAGATTTAAATTTAAATTCCTTTCTTATGAGCTGGATATGAGGCATTTGAATCTGCAGATGACGCAATAAATAGTAAAATATTCCTTAAATTAATGATGCAGTCTTAACAGGGTCCTCCAGATGCTGTTGTTTCTGATTTCTACGGGGCAAGGACTGGTATCAATCTCCCAAAAATGTAGTGGTTTCCCAGTATTGAATTGCCACTAAAAAGTGGCTTTTTTCCTGTGCACCCATCTCATTGCTCATTATTGCCAGCAGTGTGAGGGATTCTGCATAAAATGGGCTTACAATTGAGACAGAAAATAAAGGTGTAATGGAATAGCCTTCAAACTGCTCCTCGCTGTTCTGCAACAGCTGATATGATATATGAAATTATATGATATGTGAAAAGGCTTCTGACATAACTGATATGAGAGTGTTATTGTTATATACTGCAGAGAAAAAGTATGTATTAGGTTCATATTGAAATATAGCTGCTCAGGGGAAGTTTAGTTGAGCCCTACCTAAGAGCTAGGCCAGTAAAATTCATTAATATAGGTTTTGATCTGGAATCAGGTAAGATTGTATTAGCAATGGTATTTCTTTAGTCTTTTCGTTCTAGGGTCAGATCTAGGGTAGGATCTAGATCATTTAAATAACAGACAGCAATGTAGTCTCATTACTTATCAAAGTTTTAGCTTCCACCGGCACTGAAATTCATCAGGATGTTACATATTCTTCTCTTTCTGCATTTAAATGTATGATATTGTCTTCAAATAAAGTGCTCTGGTAGTATCTTTAGCTCTCCCTTCATAAAATCTCAGAAAAAACTCTAATTGTTCAGCTTTTCAAAGATTTCTGGAGCACTGTATCATCTTTCTCGGGCAGTTCGCTATACATTTTCAGAAGCATCTGCTCTTGGGAAAGACTTATCTTGATCTAGATTTGGGCAAATAGATAGCTGGAGGTGGTCTAGGTTCTTCTTCTTAGAAATCAGTTTACATCAGGAGCATCTTTTCATTTCAGGTGCCTTCAGATTGCAACTGAATGGAACAAAAAGTTTTGCTCAGTAGGAGCTCTGTCCTGTACATCTGCCTAAATCTGTGTGCGTTCTGTTCTTGACATCTGAGACTATTCAAATGTGATGCTCATTGGAGCAGCAAAGACAACACTACAAACTGAGCTGCTTTCCAACTATAAGTATTATCAAATGAGGAATTTCAAGATTAGTCAGGACATCAGTCTGTAGATATTTAGGAGAAGGGGCCATTTTAATTTCCTTCAGTGATGCACAGGAGAAGCACATTTTTACTGGATAACTACAGAGATATTTTACCAGCTAATAATAGCACTCATCAGTACAGCACCATGGCCCTGCCTTCAGCAGCTGACACTGCTGTTCCTTCCTAGACAGTACAGAACAAGGTCATGACACAGCATCTCTTCCCTTGTCTCTTCATGGTCTCCCATCATTCTGTCCCTGGGACTTCCCAGTTACAAGCATCATCTCTTCCTTCTGACCCACAGTTCTACAGATCTTTGCAGAGAGGACTGTACCCAGCTCACACCTGCAATTCTGCACTCAAAATATCCGCTGATGTGTCACAGATCACATCATGAACAGTCTGAAAGACTTAGAAATCTTACTTGGAATCTAAGGTTTCAACAAATCCCATTGAAAAAGTTCAATGAAAAGACATTTTGCTACTGATAACAGGGTATTGCCCTTGCTAGCTTATACTAATTTTTAACATAAGGTACTTGGCCAGGCGACATAAAAAAGAAGACAAATAGGGACAAACCCTACTTGGATTTGCTCCAAACTGGAACACAATGGACTTATGGCAAGCCTTAAGTATGCCAATTCTAGCAAATCTTAACAGTCCTGCAAGACCGAAAATTATCTAAGAATAGATGCATATGTTTGTCTTAAGCCACGGAAAAGTTAATTTCCAGTTAGTAAAACTGGGTAACAATTTAAAATTATCCTGAAACTATTGCTCAGAAATAAATAAGACATTAGTCTCCAATTGAGTAACATACTCTGATCTCTGCCTCTGCTTTGTCATCATTAGAGCTGAGTCAGTATTTGCAAGAGTGAAGACAGAATTTCATGACACAGTAAGAAAGAAGTTTATATCATTCTGTCAGAAAGTCTCGAAACAGACATCTTTTGTAGTTATCTTACAGAGCCTGCAATACTCATTACAAGTGGAAAACTCCCGTTGTCTGTGCACATCTGCCCTTTCAGAGTGCAACTTTCATCTCTTCTTACCTCTCTTAGAATAACCTCTGATTGCAGACTCCTGGCACAGGTCTAATAGCTCCACATACAATAGAGTGTTTATTTTTGAAATATAAGAGAGGGGAGTAACAGAATAACATAAATTTACATCATCTTACGGCTCTATTACAGTTGCCCTTTGAGGAACTTATCTGATAATGGCTCTGACAGAATGTCTAATCACTGAACAGCTTCTCTCTGCTACTCTTGATTTCCTTCCTTGATGACTTTATTTAGAACTCTGACCTTTCATTTTCCATTTTTTCCTCTATCATTATTATTAATAACTTTAAGGACTCAATTTGAACGTTCTTCCTTGCTCTTTCAGGGATATTCATTAAGCCTGACATTAACCTCCATATATGAAAGTTAAGCTCTTAGTGTTGTATTTATCTGGTGCCTAAGCAATACAGTCTCTTCTTTTTGTCTCTTTGCATTGTCATGATTGTCACTTTATAAGTTTAGTTTAGAAGCTCATTTAGGAGGTTTTTACTGAAGATTTCATGACTAGCTCCATAAACACTCCTATCATATCTTCAGATACGAGCATGGTTTACGAGTTCATCAGTAGATGAGCAGCCACTGCTCTGTCTTCAGTTCAGCCTGACAGACAATTTGCCTTGAAGCTAGGGAATTCAAGTACTTCTAGATGTTTATTTACAGCTCCATGAAGTTCAGTAGTGACTTTACCTAAGGAGTGGCATATGTCCAGGCATGTATTGTCCTAACAAGATCACCTGGACTGGGAGCCAACACGTGTAGTAAAGCTGTGTGCAGGTAATCAAAGGGAAAAAGCCTTTGTTTTTGCAATGTGGTGTCCTTCAGGTTTCTGCTTGAGGAGGCTCAAGGCAGGTGGTAGTTTGCTGCCTACCAATTCCAGTATGCATGAGAGACAAATGATGATAACATCAGCATGATCGTAATGATGGTAATTCTAGTGGAAGGGGTGATAACAGGTAGTTAAAGCTGAGATTTTGCCACTAGGTCACTCAAACTTCTCCAAGCACAGCTATATTCAAGGAAGCTATTTTGAAACAGGCTGTGGTAGGTTTAGCTAACCCGAGAAACTGCTTCTGCCTTGGCACAACTTTCACTTCAGTTCAGTCATAAAGCCTTTCTGTGTAGCTGATATTCTTCCTGCTTGAGAGCCCTGTATGAACTTCATTTTCTTCACAAAGCCTTTCCATATCTACTCCTCTTCTACTTTGTGCTGACCTTCCCATTCCATAGACTAATATTTGCCTTACAAGACCTAGAATCTCAGAGGGGATAGATCTGCCTAGGAAAGGATCCTTTGTTCTTTGAGATCAGTGAGTATACTTCTGGTTTAAATTAACAGTAATAAAACGCATCTCTCCTGCATTCTGTTAGAGGTAAATTACTGGGTTTTGTATTTATGCTATTAGGATAACAGTAATGGAATTGAATCCCTCCTGCATTCTGTGGCAGGCCAACTGCATTTACTTAATGACTTGATTATTGTTTTAGGGAAGGATGACCTTGGGGTTTGTACCACCCGGAATTTCAGCATAAGAATTTAATAAAATGAGAGTTTGAGAATTGGATTATGTCTGAATATGGAGGTGGTTTGGTATAAGGCAGTCCTTAGTGGGTAATATGGAAAATGAGAACTCTGGGAATCAGCTGAGTCTGTGAATCTGAACACAGGAACCAATTAAGTCTCTTAGAACACAAGTGGCACATTAGCTACATAGTAGAAAACTAAGTAAAACACTGCAAAAATTTGCAGGATATATTTACTAAATATTGTGACCAAAAAGTGGTCTTGGAGACCAGAGAAATTGCACTATGAACAAGTAATAGGCAATGGATTGCAAGTGTGACTATTAGCTTGATTTTTAGCACAGCCCTGAAGAAACCTGCTGTAATTAATTATGGGCAAAAGCTGAGGATAATACTGGGGGCATCTGTTAGATCGGTGAAGATGGGAGACCTTAAGTAGTCACAGATGAAGACAATCTTCATAGTTTGGGAAGAGGCATATGTATTCAATTCAGCATCAGTGGAGACAACCCTGAATATTGAATTAGCACACCAATGGACATGACTTTGTTTCTTTTTTAAGAGATTAAAACCCATATCAAGTCAGCTATAATATTTTTTTTATTATTGTTGAACAGCAAAAGGCTATCTCAGCTGGAGACATGAAATTAATTATTTCATGATAAATAGCAAACTGTTCCCTAGGACGTAATGCAGAAGAAATGGCAGATCCAGAGTAAATGTAAGTTAATGGAAATTGCTTTATTTTTTTTCACTAGGAATTGAATAAGCCCATGAATGTCAGTCATGTAATTGACAGAAGTGGAGCTAGTACCTGCTTGAAATTATAGTGTGACTTGTTTAATCAATTAAATAATTTAATGTAATGTATCTTAAAGTGAAAATAAAAAGTATATCTAACTAATGCTTTCTTTACTCTTTAACAATAGGACAGCTTTAAATCTCCCTTACAGATGAACACAAATAATTAACGTCAAGAGTAATGTTAAAGCCTTTATTTATATATAGCTTTTTGAACAGTTAAAGATTATTTTAAATTGAACAATTTGCCCATGTATGTAGGAAAGTCAGCTATATTTAACAAAAATGAATGAGATGTCTTTAATAAAGTCCTTGCCTGCCCTCATTCAGAAGTTTTCTAAACTTTTGCCACGTTTCTTACATTTAGGTTGTGTTTTGTACTAGCTATATCATTTTGGGGTAGTGAAAGCTGAGTACTATTACTCAGATGAATGCACTAGAATCTTCAAAATTTACATGCAAGTCAGGACAAGGAGCTTGCAGTTTCCTTTCCGTAGCAGGCCATACGCAAGATCTGTTCTGCACTACTCGCACGCACAAAAACATTGGCTTCGTTACAGGAATTCCATTTTCAAAAAAAAAAACCAAAAAACAAAACCAAAAACAAAAAACCCCACCCACAACAAAACAGCCCAGCCCCTAAGCCAAAAGGGGGAGGTCGTCTCCAGCACAATCTCGTCCGACGGCCGGAGGCCGAGGGAGCGGGGCTGGGGGCGGGAGCTGTCCCCCGGCGCGGTGCTGAACGCCGGCCCCAGGCAAAGCGGGTGCGGCAGCGCGCTATCGACATTCACTGTAAACCCCTTTTATTCTGTCACCTTAAATACATGAAAGTATGGAAAATATGCAGTCTGTAAAGATAACTCTGGAAAAATAAAGACAGCTCTGGCATTATATTCGTTCCTCAGAAAAAAAATACCTTTGAAAGAGGTTGGAATCTCACCAGAGGTGAGGTATTTCTCTTTAATGCTTGCCACTTAGTTATTATAAACAAACACCCAGCAAATCACGGTGGAGCTAAACAAGTAGGAGTAATGAAAAATCAAACCGCAGTTGTTTAGCTCTGAGGAGTTTTAGCATAGGCTGCTGACTGGATATAATGGGGGAAATCAACACACCTGACACACAGATTTATTCTGACGCTATTAATTTCGATATTAAAATTCAACTTAAAGCAGAAAGCTGGAAGCAACTGATTTAAAAACGTAGAAACTGGAAATTGAATGTATTGGTTCTCACTGTTTATATTTGCCATTTAGTTTTAATGGAATTTGCTTATGGCTGAGACCTCAGGTTATTAACTAGGGCTATACACTTGGGACTAATTTGCTGACAATTATATTAATTTAAAAAAAACCACCCTATTCTCATTCCATCATATTTTTTTACCATTCACTGACTACTTTTTTAGTCATATCATACAGTGAGTAAGGATGGCCTCCCACCTGAAGGCAGTTGTTTTCTATGAGATTTGCTACACAGACTTACTTGAAATTAAGACAGGCACAAAATTCAGACATAATCTTTAGTCACACTTTTAAAATAATTTTTCTATCTCGGTTTCATTTCAATTTCTATATAAATTTCAGAGCTGCAGTACTACATAAAACATCTACATCAATCTAAAGTTTTATATAAAGGTCATGCCAGTATTTCCCACACTTGTAGAGTCAGAAATTGTTAAGAAAATGAGCCCAGTCTGTTGTTTTCTCTTTTGCAATACAGTAGGGTGTAGTTAAAGGTCTGCATAACCTAATTGTCTCCTTTTTTTTTACTAAGCATAAGGTGACTTTCCTTTCTTTCTCCCTTTTACCTTATAGCTACTTCAGACTTCCACTGGAAGTATATGTAATTTGATAGTGTTTCTCATTACTACATAGATTTGCATTTATAACACTAAAAATATTAACTATAGCTCCAAGAGAAATAGAGTAAACTTTCATATCATATCATATATCATATCATATCATGTATTTTAGGATGCTATAAAATTCTACCAGATTTAAGTACACTCATTGCATGCTTCCAAGACCGTTTTCATAACCATGATAAATAGAGAGAAAAAATAAAAGAGAGATCGAACTGAAGAAAATAGATGGAGCAAATAGATAGAGCTGTTTATCAGCCTTTAGGGGTTTTGTTTGTTTGTTTGGTGGTGGTTTTGGATGGGGTTTTGTGTGTTTGTTGGGGGTTTGTTTGTTTTTTTTTTTGTTTTGGTTTGGTTTTTTTTTAATCCATTTCCTGTAGGGTCTTATTCCTATCCCCTTGGGAGAAATTGCCATCTATGCATCTTCCTTTCACAAAGTAAAGCACTGTTTCTCCTGGAGGCTTTCAGCTCCTTGAATTAATGCAAATTTATTATATCTAAAATCCAACACTGACTTAACTTTAGAGTCAAGTCCTGATATATATTTTTATTTTATGCTTATCTTATTATAAATCATTAAAAAATTTTATATTCCGCATAATTCATATTTTATCTTTTCATTATGTTTTATAAGGACAATATTTAATATGCTTTTATGTATTTTGCAGTGTGTTTCATTATCGTAACTACACAGCAATCCTATCAAAACTTACTCAGAGCCCAGTCATGAAATAGTATGATGATCCCTTGATAATCCATTCATAACTTCCTTATGACACAAGGAACTGAATTGTTCAATCTCCTACTGCTTTTTTTAAAGTCTTTTTTTTCCTATCCATGGTTCCCTGCATATTGCTCTTGATTAACTTTTAAATTTTAGAACCTGTTTTCTTAAATAAAACCCTAAAAGTTAAATACAATGATAGTGAATGTTAATTTTAGGGGATAAAAGAAAATCTGCAGCAATTTTGTTCACTGTAACGCAATCAATGAAGAAAGAAAACTGATTTGGTTAGATGTAGATGTGTTATAAAAATTTCCCACCAGTTTCAGTAGCATGAAGATGTGTTACGAAGAAGAAAAGCTGACAACTTGAGAAAACAGAGGAAGAGAAACTAAATAGCTAGTAAAGCCCAAGCATTTTGTAAATGTAAAGTAAAAGCAGGGTTCATAGGCTATGTCTACACTGTAGACTGAGGTGGAGTGGAGCCCAATTTAGAGTACTTTGAAATAAACCATCAAGGACAGCAAAGCCAATGTAGTTGCTGCAGCACGGGAATTGTGAATCTTACATAAAATATTTAAGCAGCTTAAGTACGAACATCATCAAAAATCAGATGGAGAACTCAAATGAACACTACTAAAGCAGAAAGCAGCCTGCATGGAACTCAACCTCTGATTTCCCCTACCGTGATCCAAAAGCAGCTGGAGAACTGATTAAAGCAGTTGGGTGAGTAGGTGTTTATTTTGTTCAGGAAGAACGTTTTTTGACACTGATAGCTAAAATGGCACTCAGACCACTAGAGAGCTTGGTGGGAAACACAATACTTCAGGAAAGGTCCAAACTAGACACAGATTTGGAGAGCTTTTGAAGGTGCAATAAATATTCATCCTGTATTTTACTGGACTGCTCCTATTCCGGATTTTTTTTTAACCCACGGGAACACACTGCTGGTAGAGCTACTATGGTAAGACTCACAAGATAGATGTGGGAACATTTCAAGTAGACTTCTTTACCCTCCTCTTCAAGTTTTTCTTTCATGCGGTAAAAATGTTTTCTTCAGTGACTTTTAAAACTGTGCTGCTAGGAGTTTTACCTCTGGCTGTGGCTACACAGCCAAAATTTGCAAAGGTAGGCATTAGACCAGCAACAGTTCTTTGGCCAGGTTGGATTCTGAGCAACACAGTCCAGATCCAGCATTTGTGTTAGAAAATTTTCCTTATGTTAGATGCCACTCCATAATTACTTTTGAAACTTCATCTGTGGTACTCCAGTTTCAAGTCCTTATTAAGGTGTGATGTATGCTGTAACATATCCACAGAGTACCAATGCTCTTCAAACAAACACGTAATATATGTCCTCACATCATATTTAGGAAGGTCAAATTGTAATCGAATAAAGATCTGATGCACAAAATATATTATGTTATTAAAATACTAATAAGAGGCACTGCTCATGCTTCTGTGAGTTCAGACTAACACAATACTAGATGAGAAAAGGCCTATAAGTTATGCAAACCTTCCAGTTTAGGGCTGTAATTCAGGCTCTGCTTTTAGCACAAATAACTAGGGCAGGTGCTGAACAGGGTGTTCAAGGAATGCCTGTTTTATCACAAACTGTGGGTTGGACAGAAGAAAAGCTGAATATTCCCTGCTCTACAGAAAAGACTGGTTTTGTCTGATCACAAATAAACATCTATAAGTCTTCAAACACTTACAGTCTATCTGCATCATGGGGCCTGGTTTTGTTCTCAAGAAATCAAAAGGAAGTTTGCTGTTGCCTTTTCAGACTGCACAAGTGGAGTTTGTATATTTTGGTAAGCTCTATTGGGGTGCAAAGGAAGACAGTCTGACAAGCATTAGTCTAGAGTTCCACAAAAGTTTTGATATTTTTCCTATTTTGTATTTTAACCAGTAGATGTCTCTGTTTTATCATGCAGTTGTTGGGAAGGACACACTATTACTGTTGTCACAACACATATTTAGTAAAAAGCCCATTTGTTTCTGCTGAAATGAATATATGTGAATGTAAAAATGCCAACTTAATGCTCTCAGCATAACATGTTGTTTTCTGACCAACCTAGGCCCCCAGAAGCTTTGGTGAGAGCACTGGCTGCTAAGCAATTTTGAAAATCATCTTTATGGAAATGTCCCATAGGATTTTTAGAGGACAAAAGGGGAATTGGTGAGATTCCATGGATATTCATCTGAAAAATATAATGCATTTAGTACAGCTTTCTTTATCCCATGGGAAGGCTCTCAGAAGCAGCTCATAGAACAGTATGGAGTATTCAATTTCTACATAATGCCTCAGGAAATTCCAATTTGTGAGAGATGAATTATCTTCTCTGCTTCACGAATGTCAAATAAAGTAAAGTGTAAGACAATAAACTTTCTACATCTACAGGTATGAAGACTAGTAATGTGGATTATTTGAAACATTCATACCTAACTGACAATATCAGTGTGATGCAATTATATTCAGACATCTGAATTTTCTTCATCATTTGAGAAACATATAGAATATATAGTTATTCTAAAACCTTATAGAAAAGATCAGCAGTTTTAACACTATATTCAAATTCTATTATTTTAAATATAAATAAAATGAAGATAGAATTGTAATTTCAGAACTTCTAACTTCTTGAATTTTAGTAATTCTCTAAGAACATGATAGCTTTCTATCAATTGTTTCCTGGTTTTATTCTTGTTGTCCTATGGCAATAATCCATATATTTAAAATCCTAGGACCTAGTTTTCTTGCTCTGTTTTCCTGGGTATCTTTATATTTGAGATCCTGGATTAGGTCATCGGAAAAATTGCTAGACTGTATTTACACTGAGCCCTGAACTGCATCAGAACTTTTTGTCTGCGGGTCGCTCCATCCTGGTCAGATGCTCCCTTGGTAGAAACCCCTATAGAAACTGTTAGGATTTGTGGTGGTGCCTCAAACTAATTAAATTACATAAGTATATTATCTTAGAGAAGAAAAATGTTGCCTACTTTAGACGACAGTTGTTCCCACATGAACCAATGCAGTATGTTGGGGCTTTTTTTTCCCACTGAGACCCAAGTCAATGCTGGAAACAGAACTTCTCCAGCTGGAGGGAGCGTTCTGCCTCAAGGACCAGTATGTGTTACAGACTTCCCCTGCACGTTCATACTTCCACACACTATGGCTATTTCTCCTACTGTTATGCTCACCACAGTCGAGCTGGTTTTTTGCCCACATTTATGGTCCAAATGCACTGTAACAAGAGGCATAGATGGCCAGTCTCTGAGTCATCAGTCCTGTGTCACTGGTTCTGCCTCCTCAAAGGGTGGCCATTCCTGGGAGCCAAGCAGAACACTACGTAGCAGAAATATCAAGCGTTACCCTGGAAAGACTTATTATTAGACACAGCTTTTCCCCAAATGTATAAACAAAGAGGACTTGATTGTAGAAGAGGAAGTAAGCGCTGAGTAGTTGCAAAAGGACCAAACTGTCTGCCTAATCTTCCTGATTGTCAAACTAATGGCCCCAGAGGTTTCCATGAGTTCATCTATACAGCAGAGTTACTACAGCTCAATCAGGCTTAAGACAAGAAATAAACCTGAAAATAAATTTGTCAGGTATGAATGCAGCTATCTGCAGCAAGGTTATGGACAATAAAATTCATCTTCAAAGAACCCTTGAACATGGAACAAATACATTATACTCTCGCTATGCCCCAGGAAGTATCTTTCCTAGCTGACAATTTCATAATACATATATTTTTTATTTTAGCCTCTAGCATCTGGCAATTTACAATAAAGACTTGGAATGGAGGCTTTGGGGTATTTACAGCTGCTTCTGTCTACACACTGATTACATATACTTCTTCCGGAAAGCCACATAAAAAAACACCACCATCACCAGAAAACCAATAATTTGATTTAAGGGCAATGTGATTCTTTATTTCGTAAGATATTTATGATAAGGGATAGCACTGCATGGGAAAGTAATGAAGAAAAAGATTTGTGTCATTATTCAGTCATAAGTGCTAATCAAAACAAAGTAATTAGTTTTGAGAAGTCTTTTACTGTGGAATATTTATGACAAAACCATGTGGCTTTCAGTAGTTTACAGAGAATCATGGCAATACTGGAAGAGGACAGTAAAATTCAGGCACCAATCAGCTACACCTGGAATAAACTGTAACCACTATGTATAAGGAAAACGTGGTATTACTACATACTGTTATATATGGTTTCTCTGAGACGTAAATATGCAGCTACATTCTTTCAAACGGATTATATATTATTGATCTTGCAGATTAGAACTGCTTCTGCTTTATTCTGGGTCCCTCGTGCCCAATTATTTTTCTGCGAGCAGTCTAATGAGAAACACATTTTTATGGGAAAATACCTGTTTTACTATACCTAGAAGCTAACTGACAGTGATGTATTTCGCTGCTATTAATAGAAACACAGCAACGGCACCATGGCTGAGGTTTGTTTTTTTTTTCAAAATGATTTATCTTAGTAGCCATGGAAGTGCATGCTCCTATAATTGTCCCATGCTCCTTTGAAGGCTAAGAAATGGGGCAAGGGGGACTTGTTGCCTTCAGTGCAATACGTTCGACATTATGACAGAAAAGCTAACGTTAGCCTGAAAGGAAATCATTGGCAATACTGCTTTTACTGTTGTAGAAGATGGAGAAATGCATGTGATGTGGAGATTAAGGAGTCAAAGCATAGGAATATTTGAGGTGCTTTGCAAAATTTGGGATCTTGACTCCTGAACTGAATTTTCAGCATCTAAGAAAACACTCCTCACCTTTGAACTCCTGTTTATATTACAGAACCCATAATATCCTTTTGAAATATTTCCACTAAGACAGAAAATGAGAATCTAGTTTGACATGAGACTGGAATTATTTAGAAATATGGGACTATATTAACTCACAGTGATTGAGGCAAATATAACATCCTCCATCAGCCCTAACATCACCATTTGTGGATACATTTATGCTCAAACAGTTAGCTCCCTGCTTCATTTCCATATCCTGGCTCACTTCCAGGTTCTTTCTGGAGGCATGTAATCACCTTTGTCTGAGATGAAATCAATATTCTTGATAATACACTGCAGAAGAGTAATATGGACAGAACACTGAAGTCAAAAAGCAGGAACAAGGATGTTTAGACGAGATTTGCTCATGATCTCCACAGGTGCCCCTACTGACACTTCCAAAATGGGACGAACTTTTGAGTGACCTGTCTCTGTGCTCAGGCTGAGCAAAACCAGGCATTTTCATCCCTATCACTAACATGCTTTCAAATCTACATTTTCTAGCTACAATCTGACACCAAATCTGATTTACAAGAGACAGCACTCATATAGCAACTGTGTGATGCTACTGTACATATTTAATATATCTGTTGGGGGAAGCCTACTATATGTAACTCAACAAGATAAACAGCAATTTCTGTGGATTTTTAGCTGCAGGAGGCTTCTTTCAGAGCAGCATGATCTGGGTAAGAGATTCCCCTAAAGGCATGTGAAATCATAAAGGAGGAATACAGTTTCCAAATCTCTCTCAGCGGAAATCAGAGCGCCAAACAGTAAAATGGTGCCAGCAAAGAAAATGAGGAACAGATGTACTTTCATTGTCTGATCCTTCGACTTACAGTTAGTCTTTCAATATGATGAACACCACTAACATCAAAATGTGGAAATAAAGTTCCATTGAAAGTGTTAAACATCAGAAATGTTTGTAGGGTCACTAGCTGCACACCAGATCTGGAAGCTGGGATGAAAGGCCTATATTTTTTACCTTACACCAAAGGAAAATGTGTTTTCTCTGAAATACCCTGTCAAAAAGAAAAAGCTGCAGTCCCCTTTCCATTACAAAGTATTGCTCTTTTATTAAAATTCATTTAGTTTCTAACTTTGTAGCTGGGAAGAAAAGCAGTATTTATTTTGGAGTTGCCTATTGCTTTTGAATTTGACAAATGACTTAAATTATTTGCTTATCAAATTTACTTTAGGAATGAATTGTATATTTTTTTCCAGAGGGTGTTACAATTCCTAAAGAGTTTCATCAATTTTCCATGAATGTGCAAGTCAGTCTAAGGAACAATTACTAAGGTAGATGCATCATATTAACCTCTTGGTACCAGAAGTTTGAATTAGCATATTAGCACTTCAGCAACCCTGGCCCATTGATGACAACGGATTAAACTGCAGCATGCTGTGCCTGCTGTGAATGAATTCACTATACCTGGTCTAATGTATTTTCTGCAGCACACAAATCCTTATCCAGATCCACAGAACTCAGCTAGAATATCCTCACTAACTTCATGAGCCAAATGCCCATGTAAAGCAGGTGTCAGGGATTAAAATCCTACCTCAACTTGATGTATTTAAAAGCAGCTTAGGAGAGTAAGCCTTTAGCTGTTTCTTAAATTTTCTCGTTCTAGACTCTATACTGTAATCATTCAGTGTTGTTTGTTTGTTTGTTGTTGTTGCTGTTGTTTTTGCAGGAGGTGGTAAATTTCAAAAAATTTAATTGCTCTGAAGAATAGAAGTTAGAGGTCGATAAGACCTTTTAAGGCACAAGGAATACTGCTCTAATAACGTCAGATAAATTAATATGCCTTTGCTGGCTGACAATGCTGGAGTTGGTCAAATAGCTAAACAAGAATATAATTGTGTTGCTGTAATATTACCAGCATAACATTTCTGATCAGTAATTTATACATCAAGATACGCTTCAAAATGTGATCACCATAGGAATCCTACATGTAAGAATGCCATTGCTTTAAACTGAAATCTTAAAAAACTGCAAACCAAATCTTTAAAATTCTACTTGGTAGAATTTTGGTAGCAGCAGTAGAATTTCAAATTTAGTGACTGAATGATTTTTTTTCAGTGAGATATCTGGTTAAACATTTATCATTTATTTGTTATTCAAATAGTATTTAGACATCACAGCAAAAGAAAACTATCAAATATAAAGGCACAGATACCTTATATAAAATGTCAAAATTTTCTATTATTTATTAATCTTGTTAGAAGTTCCACTAGAATAAAGTTATGAATGGAAATTGTTGTTCTGCATTATTATTGCCTTAAGCTTTGATGACTTGTGAGTTATCAAAACTTGTAGTTAAGTCCTGAAATTGAAAGCCAGGTGGGCTTTCTAGATACAAGCTGTTTCATTTTCAAGAGATTCAAATGCAAAGGGCTCCTGGGGAAGGCTGAAGAATATCATGTCTATGGCCTCACTCTTCCTAGCTATGAATTTCCTACTGTGTAAAACTTCTACATAAAAACTACTGTATAGTAGCTGCCAACTTTACATTGGTCTTACAAGGATCAATTCATTATGTTTGGCATTTGATAAACTTTCAGAGATCAGTTCCCACTTAAATCACAGCATCTTACTGGTTCTCTTTCTCACACAGGAATGAAAGATGAGGTTTTGTTGTTCATGTACAGCCACACAGGCACTAGGGTTTCCTGGCCATAGCCTAAGGACCTGCATTGATATTCTTATTATTGGTTTTTAAATGGTTCTGGAAATGATCCACACTGGACTAAACAGTCAGCATTAACCACAAATGCACTACCCCTCTGAAGTACCAGTTTGCATGGTGAGTTTGTGGCGTTGGATAGCCTGTTTTCTTTATAATTAATCATTTACCACAGTTTACATTGCACTGCTGTAAGAATGCAGTTCACTTTGAAGTGGGCTCTTTACAGACAATTGGCAGGCTCTTAACTGGATCTAGATTGAATTTGGTACTGAATGAATACAATAAATAAAATGGAAAGATAGGAAGATGGTAACACTATTTTTACTGGTCCAAGCTTAGTACCACATATTATTTATTTTATATGGTTTCTGTATGAGTGTCTCTAGGGGGAATGAGGACCTTTTTGAATTCTGGGCACTATGTAGCAGTAAGTAACCTTTACATGGTTAAAAATACAGTTTATTATTTTCAATGATCATTTAGTTTTGCATACAATTTATATATGTAAGACCTTTTTGCAACAATACAAAATACAAAAGGCAAAAGGTACCTTTAGATTAAAAAAAAATTGGCTTGTCACCTTAAGAATAATTTTCATTTCCTCACAGTGAAATAAATACAGTCCTTAAAGATAAGGGCAAGGCTTGAAATGGGTAAACTGGTCTACAGATGCAGAGTTCATATAGCTCAGTTGGATGGATTGGCTTATATTAATTCTGTTCACTTTCTCGCATATCTAACAAATATCATATAGTATTTTCCTTCTCTTCACTCCTGAAAGATACTTGTTTGCAGAAATTCTGCCAAAACCATGAATATATGAATAATGTATTTATTTTATACAACTTCCATGACAGAAAGAAGCTGTAAGTATCTCATTTGAAGAAAAGTCTATTAAAAAACTTGAAATGGGAAAAAAAAAAATCATCCTTTTCCTTTGCTCTCCACTAGCCTGCCAAGGTAGAAGACTGACGTTAGTTATTCTCACTGGACTACCTTTTCATTACATTTTGTTAGTTCATTACAATTCCTGTTTACCAATTTATAAGCTTCCACTTCAGAAATTTATAAGAAGATATAACCTGTATATGCATTTATCTGTGTGTGTTTATCTATCTTAACTACAGCATGTACAAAAGCACAAAGCTTAATGACCTTAATGCAATCAGTAAAGGAACTTCTGAGTCCTTTCAATACAAATGCCCTATTAATGCATTTTACAGCTGATCTTCAAAATGATGAGTTGAAACATATGAGAATAGCTGATACGCTGATAGACAGCAGGTCAAATCTTTACAGGGTCCCATATATCATTGCTGAAAGCTTAAGCACACATGATTATTTATAGTGATGAAGAATGAACCAAGAGTATTGGTATCTGATCCATACCTCTGATAGATAAACCAAATTGAATGCCAACTGAGGGAACAACAGATGCCCATGAAGCTCTCATCTGGTTGACAGATGTCACTTGAATAAAGTTTATTAAATATTAATGGCCACTTAAGCGGATTTTCTCTGCTGGTTTCTCTCTGGAGCAGTCACCAAATCCCAAATTATCTGGGCTGCATTACAGTCCATGAAATATGCCTATGCTGCCTCAAGGTCTAGGGAAGGTTGCATCTCAAGCCCTTTGAGTAAGAATTTTCATCTTTCTATATCTCCACAGGTGTGGAAGTTCAGTTTGATTATCCTGCTTTAAAAATGCTTGTTCTTGGATGCTAACACATGCTGCTTGGTTATGAATACAGCAATCAAACAACAATACAATGCAACAATAAAACAACAATAAAAATAATATGTTTACTTTATGAATAGAAGTAAAATGCTTGGTCCAGGGGTTCTTAAACTGTATAACACTTAGATGCCAAGAAAGATGCATAAATAATGCCTAGGAAGACAAACAGCTTCCTTCTGAGCAGAAATACAGCTGGGAACTGCTGCTGTTTGCTCCCAGCATTACCACAGAGGTGGTACATGAGAGGCATAAAGTTGGGGACTTCTGAAAGACTTTGTATTTTGCATCAGATAAAACTATGTGGTTCAGAACAGTGGGCAGCATCTCTCCAGGACATGGGCAGGAGGCTATGCAGCATAGAAGCAGAAACTTTACATATAATGAGCCACTTCACATAGCAGATTATGTGGCAGCCTCTCATAGCAGAGTAAAATAATTCCCCCAGAGTAAAATAATTCCCCCAGTGTGAGATTAATTTTAAAAGACATCTCCTTACAACTGTAAGGGATAATATTTTCTGGTGATAGGGAACATTTAAATCACAATCAAAAGACTGGAGTATTGGCTGTGACTACCTGCAATTACCATTTGAACTCTCTCTTACAAAGATGTAATTCCAGATCTCCACAGCTGTTCCTATATTCATGTACTGTATGGATGAGGAGGACAAAGATATCTGCTCAGACTACTTACCTCTCACAGACGTTTAGATATTTTGAGTAATCTGAAATGTACAAAATGTACATCTAAAACAGCAGAACATTGTCTCAAGATTAGAGACTCGGAAGAAAAGTCACCAAATCTCAGATTTACGCCTACTCAAAACTGCCATTTACAAATCCCCAGATTTCACGAGAGCAGCAGATGCTGAAAATTCATTTCTAACTCATTTGTGTTTCATGCAGTAGAGTGAATTCTTTTTGCTCTCCTCATAAGTATCCTCCCAATACAATTCTAACATTATTTCCAAAAGATGAAATTGGTTTTTCAAGTTGGGTATTTTCTCCATTTCATTTTGTATGGTTTTTGAAGTGACAAAGAAGTAAAGCTTCTCTTCACTTCAAATGCAACACCTAGTAGCATTCGTATATATTATACATATGCACGCACACACACAAGTGCACATACAAACACATATCTTCATATATGTATGTGTGTGTGTGTGTATGTATGTACGTACACTTATACAGAGAGAGATCCCTGCTAAATATCTACAAATCTGAAAGACAAAGGCTTAATTTAGGAGCATTCGGAGCTGTGGGCTACACTGCTGGCAAGGTGCTAAATTCAATTTACTAAGCCGTTTATGCAATGTTTTGTTACACAAAAAATTGCAGATGTGCCAAAAGTAACAAAGCGGATTGGTGTGGAAGATTTAATGAATTTACGTTGCTCTGAAAGCCTTGAGTCAAACATCACATTTCTGGGGCTTAATTTGAATTGCTAGTGCTTTTTAAAGTAATTAAGAGCATACAGTTAGGAGACATTTGAACTGGGCTGGAAATAATCTACAGAAAAATACAGTTTGCTGCATATCTTTTCTGCATTGTGTCATGTTGGGGTCCTTTCTTTTTTAGTGCATAGTGCTCTGTCCAAGACTTTCATTTTGATTATGTCAGTGTTCTGAGTTCCCATTGATTTGTGTGAGAATCCCACCAATAGAGAGCAGCAAGAAAGAAAGAAAGCAAGCTCAAAAATAACAATGAAAATGCTTATGTACCATGGTAAAAACCCCTGGGCTCTGAGGACTTCAGGTAGATACTTGTATAACAAATGCATACAAGGTGATTCTTTGTTAATTCTACATGATGAAATACCTGGAACACCCCTCCCCAGGGTTCTTTCTGTTTTTTTTTTCTTTAAAAATCAATTCACAGTATTTCCTGATTTGCTTCAGCAACCTCATCCCATTTCAACAATTCTCTTTGTGGGGAAGATGAAATGGAAAACATCTAACACAGTCAGTTCAGCTCCAAATTCAGTTATACAGAAATATTTTTAATGTAATATTTTACTGTGATTTGTACCCATTTAGCAAGGCCAAGCATTAACAGAATTGAAAGAAAGAAGAAAAGAATAACATTTTTACTGGACCTTACACTAGACCTTCTCTTCAGGAAAAAAAACTAAAAAAGAGTCTCTATACTGACTTAGAACAGTAAACCACATAATACTGATATGTCAAAATTAGGAGTTTCTACAGAATACTGAATGAATCCTGCAGGTACTTCACCAGTGTTTATTATGTATTATAAATTTTGATCATTAGAACAGATGGGCAAGGCTTTACTGAGGAAAATTTTGAGAGAAAAGAAAATGAAATATTTACTCCATGCCTTATCTTCTGTTTTAATGTGTCCCAGTTCATTAAAGCAGCCAAGACCAGTTCATTACTGTGTGGGCGTAACCCAAACTGTGTATTCTACACCCTCTATGTCATTTCCCAGAAACTGCTAACGACAGACCATTTGCAGCAGCTGCCCAGAGCACACCTGACCCCTCAGGCTATAAGCTGGGTGTTAAGAGGCCTGTGAGATAGGAGGATGTTCCTGTCCTCACATCCAGGACTCACAATCACCCATTGTGGAACTCCCCACCCTGGGGGGAGGGGCTGAGCATTCCTGCCTGAGCCTGGGTGTGTATAATCTTGGGGTCTTGGGGCTTGTGGCAACAGTCATGGGATCCAGAAGAGGACCAGAACCTCGGCTGGACTGTGACCACTGCTCTCATCAACAGGTTTTCTCCTCTCCTTCTACTCTGGACTCAGGGGGACCACGTGGGGCTCAGCTGGGGGCCAACAAACACCATTCTGTTCGTGCGCCAGTGTACTGAGTGTTCTGGGTTAAAACCAACTGTCTGCATAATTGTATTTATTGTATTATTTTCATTAAATTGTAATTCTGATTTATAATCTCTTTTGAGTTGGGTTCATTTCTCCTGCTGGTTTACCTTTAAACCAGCACATAATGGTAAAAAAAAAAAAAAAAAAAAGTATTTTGTTCAGAAACCAAAATGTTTCAAATATCCATTAGAAATGGTAAGATTTTTATTTAAAGGGAAAAGCTTTTCTAAGCAAATTTCAAACAGTAAATTTCTGACTCTCTCCATTGGAAACTATGAATTGAGCCTTTCATATCTGTTCAAAACACCAGAATACTTCTGGGGATACTGCATCACTATTACTTGCAATCTGGGTCACCTGTTGGAATGGTCACATTCCACCTTCCCAATTTAACTGCCACTTTGCTTCAGGTGGGTGAATCTCAGCACAAATGTTTAACAGATCCATCACAAGGTGATGTGTTCCAATGCACAGCAAAGTTATACCCAAATCCTCTAAAACAAGGCTGACTCAGGACGTGCAGAAAATCACCTTCTGGGGCACTTGCACATGCTGAGGCACAAAAAGAAGAGTGCCTGTCTTCCCTCTACACTGAATTTAGTGGGATACCATTGTGGTAACACTTTCGAATGAGTTCATCAAAGTTAAGGGTGTGAAGTTTAGGTGGAAAAAAATGTGAATTCTGATGTTCATGATATTTCCTGATGCTTCATAGAATCAGTAATTTGCATATGATTCTATAAGGAAATTAATATTAAATAATAAGCATAGCATATTAACCTTCTCTTATCCTGTATATAATATAATTAATATAATACAATATAGGTTAATGTGTATGGATAATAGGTACGGGAAGAGTACAGTTAATTTCTTTCATTGCAAGGGAATTTAATATTATTCAGTGGGGTATCCTCAGACTGCATATGTGCAGTGGCTTCTATTTTTACATACTTCCCAAAATGAAGTTGAAAACTAAAGTCACCAATCTATGTCAGAATCGTGATTTTAAAGAATCAGAGAATTATGAAGTTGGAAAGGACCTCTAGATATCATCTAGTTTACATCATTCCCCCCACCCCATTCTCAAAGCATGGTCTACTAGAGCAGGTTGATCAAGGCTGTATCCAGTTCGATTATCTCCAAGGTTAGAGACTACGTAACCATGCTGGGCAACCTGTTCCAGTGTTTGACCACTCTCACAGTATATTTTTTTTCCTTAAATTTAAATGGAATATCCTGGGTTTTAGCCAGTGCTAATTGTCTTTTGTCCTGTCACTTGCCACCAGTGAGAAGAGTCTGGCTCTATCTTCTTTATCCACTCCCCCAAACAGGTATTTGTACACATTGATAAGATTATCCTTGAACCTTCATTTTTCTAGGCTGGACAGCCCCAGTTTTAGGTCTCTTCTTGTTTTACAGATGCTTTAATCCCTCATCTTTGTGGCCCTTTGAAAGACTCACTCCAGTCTGTCTGTGTCTCTCTCTCTGGGGAGTCTGGAACTGGATACATGAGTCCAGGTGTGGCCTCTCCAGGGCTCTGGAGCTCTGAGGTTCCCTCAATCTGCTGACAACACTCATCCTAGTGCAGTCCAGATGCTGTTGGCCTTCTTTGCTGCAAAGGTACATTGCTGTCTCATGTTCAACTTGGTGTCCACCAGCACCCAAAGTTCCTTTTCTGCAAAGCTGTTTCGAGACAGCTGGCCCCCAGCACATACTGGTGCCTGGGGTTGCTCCTTCCCACGTGCAGGTATTTGTGTATTCTTTTGCTGAACTTCATGAGGTTTCTGTTGGCTTATTTCTGCAGCCTGTTAAGGTCTCTTTGAATGGCAACACAACCCTCTGTGTATAAAGCAATTTGACATTTTATCATACACAGCTGAAGTTGGGGCTCCTTCCCATCATCCAGGTCATTAAGGAAGATGTCAAACAATATTGACCCCAGTATTGCCCCCTGCAGTATGCCATTTGTGACTGCCCTTCAGGTGGACTTCCTGCTGCTGTTCACAACCCTTTAAGCCTCTCAGTTCAGCCAGTTTTTAGTCCACTTCACTGCCCACCTACTTAACTTGTATTTTATCAGTTTGTCTGAGAGAATGCTATGACAGTCATAGTCAAAAGCCTTATTAACATTCACTAATCTCCTCACATTCACCAAGAGAGTCATGTCATTGTGGAAAGATATCAGGTTAGTTAAGCATTATTTTCCCATTTTTAAATCCATCTCTCAGTCACCTTCATGTTCTTAATACAGTTGGAAACAGCTTCCAGGATGATTTGTTGCATGACCTTCCCAGGACTGAGGTGTGGCTGACCAGTCTGTATTTTCTCCTTCTTCCCCTTCTTGAAGACATGAGTGACATTTGCTTTCTTCCAGTCCACACGAGCCTCTCCTGATCACCACTACTTTTCAAAGATAATTGAGTGGCTTTGTGGTGACATCACCTGGCCCCCTCAGCACAGGTAGGTTCATCCCATCAGATCCCATTGACTTGTGTATGCCCAGTTTGTTTAAGTGTTCCTGACTCCGATTCTCCTTCACGAAGAGTAAGCTCTTGCTCCAGAATTTCCCGGGCTTCTCACAGATCTTGTACTGATGATGTTTGACCTTATCAGTAAACACCCTCTGTGGTGGCTCAGGCTGCAGTTTCAGTGTTGCTAGTGTGAACTGTATAATCTTTCACTAGTAGTGATGGGCAGGTTAGAGATAATTTTCTTTGACATTTCAGTTTTAGGCTCATTTTTTTAACAGCTATCAGCCAGAAAAGCCGTATTTTTCTCTCCCAGAAGAGATTTGCATGTAGAACTCCAAAGCATTGTGGTGAAGATGTGGGACTAGCAATCTCAGGATATACAGCAGCTTTGAAGGAATAGTTCTTCAGTAAACCTAATCACATGCTACCACATCTCCAATGCTATTAGTTCTGAACTATCTAGATTAAGCCCAGCAATTTCTATACATGCAACAGTAACTCCTATTATTTTTCAGAATTCCCCCAATAAACAGATAAAAGGTGTAGAGTGGCTCATAAATAAATAATGTAACCCATGGAAATTAGTTACTATAATTTTTGGTTTTATTTTACTGCTGGAAAATTTCCACTCTGAAGACCAGTTTTATGTTCCATGTAGAAAAACATCTTGTTACCACAAAGTACTGAAAGTCACACGTTCTGACTTGCTAGATATGGCAGAAATTGATTTTAGCCCAGAAAGAAAAAGCCACAGCAAAATTATCATAATCATAAATTGCATCTGAAGACCACCATTTCTTTTTCTGTGTGTCTCAAGTGGTAATACAGATAATAAATTCAAACACACTTTGGAATGAAACAATTCAGCAGATAAGATGAGTAACTATTGAAAGGGTTTCCTTGAACTGAGAATGGCCAGAGTGAAAATAAGAATGAAACACAATTATAATAAAAAAGACTACTTAGGAAATATTTATTGTTTGAAATTTTCCAAGACTGTCTTGCAGTTTTTTCCATACTGTACTAGCCAGATTGCTAACAATTTTTTTTTCTTTTTCTTATAGACACCTTTCTCTCACTGTTGCTACCTGTAAACTGTAAAGAAAATATATCTGGTAACAAATGCCTCTTTACCAGAAAAGTTGTTTAGAACTCCCATTTGTTTAGAACTCTTCTAAGTTTAAACAAGAGAACAAATTCCCATCATAACAAAATAAACTTTTGCATGCTCATTTTTATATATTTTATTGATATGGTGAAGATAAATCACTGATAGGCAAACCTCAAAAAAATTAGAGACCACATCCAAAAGGATAGTTAGGAAGTCAACTGAATGCAGAAGTTTCCAGTACGCAGGCCAGTGGAAGGGATCTGGCAAACTGTGATGACAGTGCCTGCACAGTAGGGCTCAGTGAGTGGGCAGGTACAAATCAAAGGAATTGGGTTCTAGGCTTCTGCACAGGCACAGAAAGCTTTTCCCTTTCAGTCTGGCTGTTCGGCAATGGTGGTTAATGCCAGCAGATAACAGCTCCTAATGCGGCCTGGGATGAGCAGAGGGATTGACTGTGTTTGCTGAAAGGCAGAGACAAGTATGTGCCCAGAGCAGTTGAGGCTTAAAAAAGAAAAAAATAGGAAGAGATATGCTGGGGCAGAAAGATGGCATCTTTTAGAAAACTATGCTACTTTTAGTTGAGATACAGACAGAAGACCTGTTTGGAAAATTGGGGGCTTGATTACAGTACCCTGTGTTTGAAGCAGGGCTAAAAGCTACTTGCTTACCATTGTATTCACTGAACAGCTCCTTTGAGCAACTTCTGGCTAGCAGAATTTGTAACTGACATTTCTGAACTGTCACTGGTGAAGTATGATATTTCCCCATAGCATATGGACTTAGAAATGATTGTCCTTGCCATTGGCTGGAGCATGTGCTTCATTTTCTGAGCTTTTGAATACATTTACATCCTAGGACTGTCACTCTGCAGCACATACCTAAAGCCCCAAGGTCATTAATCATCTCACATGAAAGATATAAAGCTACTAGAATAGAACATTGTCACCAGACGAATTACAATATATTTCTGACCTTGTGTCTTAAATATTTATCATAGCTGTAAGTAGATTTGCTGGGCTGCTGTTTTGGAGAATATGAAGAAAGCTGCAATGAAGGGAAGCTTGCCATTTGTTCTATGAATAAACAGGGCACTTCAAGATTCATCAATCCAGTGCCTTCCCAAAGCAATAAATTCATTTTCAAAAGGAAAAAAAACCCTTCCATCTTCAGTTATAGATTTAATTTGTCATTATTGGGCATATATGTTTGGCTTGACGATTTAAAAGCACACCAAAAAACAAAGCCTATATTCTCTCTAGATAATTTACCACTCCCTTCCCATGGGGACTGACCATGCAGCGTGAAGTCTCACAACATAGTGTATGTCGTATCTGAGGTGTACGATAGGGCATGAAAGTATGAGATACCTCCAGTTCTTGAAAGAAGCAACCAAGAGAAGGGTGAGAGTGTCTTCACTGAAGGATGAGGGTGTTTTCTCTTGGTTATTGGAAACAGAGTCAGAATCAGGCATGATGAATGGCAGGTTCTGATTGATTTGATGGGATTTCTCTACCACACACCCTAATAAAGTCTGGAAATAAGTGTGAGCATAACGACATAGATTTCAAAGTGAAGCACAGCATTGTATTTTGTAAAGGTAATTTTTTCATGTTTTCATGTTTTTGCCAAATTTTGTCACTAAGAATTCGCTTTTAAATAATCCTTCATGTCTTTTGAGTATTCCCTTTGATGGTTCCCTCCAGTGCTGAGAAGTATCCATAAGCACATTAGCTGACGAATTTTTGTATGTGTTTGTGTAAAAAAGCAGGCCATAAGCTATATATATTACTGTGCATTGACACCACTGAAACTCTCGTCCTCTTCTACTCTGTTCTCCTGTGCTTTATCATGGCTTTAGGGTGCTGCACCTCATTACAATTTTAGTCTCTTCAGATCAGCAGTTGACCTTTTCCTTTGTAAAGGAAAACTCCATGCATATTCCTGGAGCTATACAAATAATAAATAAAAATCACCCAGTCTCTAGCTGGTGCACAGCAGAAACTCTCCATGCTAAATTTTCTAAAATCATAATCTGCCCCTATGTATTCATTGCTGTGAACAATGATCAGGCTATAACCCGCATAAGTTTAGTGGAAGGATGTATTTTAAACACTTGAGAGTAAATACATAAATAACTTAATTTTCAGCTTTGTGTAACAGAAAAAATAGTCTGTACAGAAGCCTTGTTTTACCTCTCTATCTCTACCTCTGTTCTTTTAGGCTTTCAAACTTTTAAAATATCTAGGATCTGTGTTTGTTTTAATGGCCTAGTATCTAATGTATGATATTTAATAAACCAATAATCTAATAAAGTCAAAAAATGGTTCTGTTCTAAAATATTGTTGAAGAAACATCAGACAGTTTGTCATCCTGTACCAGGAAAGAATGAGTAAGTGCTAAAAGTGGCTTCACATCCTTTCTATATATAGAAATCCTATTACAATTACCCTTAACTGTCCTTTGCCTTTCTGTAGTAGGTTCCTCTGTGTCCTCTGTACCTCCATAGGTAAATACAGTAAGATCGCAGGGTTTGTCTGTGTATATAAAAAGAAAAGGCAATCCTGAATCACTTTTAGTGTATATTTGATTCCCAAGCAAATGTTTCCTCATCCTCATCTTTACCTTTGTTTCACAGTTTGTATGTGCAGTAATAGTTCTTTATGCTGTACCTATTTTCACATTTTGACAACTGAACTGTTGCTCAGAGTATTTTCCATTGACACATCTTGTGTTTAGAGTACAAAGTATTCAGAAAAGAGTGAGGCAGCATTAATACCTCCAGATTTCATAGTCTGCATAAGGAATGAAGGTGGATTTTAGTGAAGGAATGTTACCACATGCCACAGATGGATAATGGTTATAATAATCCTCAGTGCATCTAATCACATTTTTAGCAGTTCTTTAAAAGGCTTCTTTGTTGACAAAGTTTTTTCTTCCCCTCACTGTAAGTGCAGAGTCTGTTCCTTTCCTTCTGAAGATTAATGGTCAGTTAACTGCTCATGGCTGAGCAAGGCTCATTAAAGCAATATACTCTAATCATCTACAACACTGCCAGTCTCTCCTTATTCTAAGCATATCATTTTGTGGAAACAGGATCAGAGATTAATTGAGTCAATTAGCAGCTAGATTTGCAGACAGTTTGGGAGACCTAAGATTTCCCACTTACTGCATTGACTTGTGTGCAAAATGGCATCTAATTTTCTACACTGGCAGGCATCCAGTCTGTTATTTTTCTGTCCTAATGGCTAAGAACACGTCATGTGACCTATGCCAATAAATTTCATTTTTTCAATCTTCCTTCTGAATCCAGTCATTTGTTTAGGCACTTGGGGGGGGTTGTTTAACATATTTTTTAAAAATCAAGCTATGTTGGTAAAATACATGTTAGGCCATATACAGACAATAGCTGTAAATGAGCTATTTTTTGGTTTTCCAACTGAAAATGGGCCAACTTTTGTACTAATTGATAACCTGTATGCAGATTTCTCGTGAATCACTGCTTTTCACAGAACAGGATTAACTAACATAAAATTCCCATATATAACTATATATAACTATATATAACTATATATAACTATATAAATATACATATACATATATATTGAAAGTTCAGGCTTGAAGAAGCTCTGGTCTCTCTTCCCAGGTCTGGTCGTTGTTATTCTTAATCTCAAGGCAGAGCTCATGCAGACGATGGATAGCTTTTGGTCATTGATCAGGAACTAGGAGTGAGTTTCAAGCATCCAGAAAAGCACTACTACCTTCTTCCTGGGTGTGCTTAGAAGTACCTAGGAACCCCTAGTACTCCTTTACAGGTGAAAAAGCTGCTCCTTTACAGGTGAAAAAGCCCTTTCTATTTAATCTTTTGTCTTCCATCCCAATAGTCCTGAAGTACTTCCCAATCATTAGCAGTAAAAGAGCTCTTATGTCTTTACAAGATGCAGCATAAATCAACCACCTAATCTGTAGGCCTGCTTGTGAAAATAAATTATGGGGAGCTTTGACTTGCAAGAGTAAGGGGTTTTGTGGCTAGCTCTGCTGAGGAAGACCATTCCAGCCACACCCTATTCTCCTCTTGCCCCCAGCAGAAGGTGTACACTTCATGCTGACTCTAAGCATTTCTGTAAACTTCCTTGACTTAAGGTCTCAGGAAAAATTGTTTTGGACACAACTTCTCCTGCAGGCAGTGGAATATTGTGAAGAACAGTTTTTTATGTTAATGAGCAAAGGAGTGGACATTTATGTGCTTCTATAAAGCACTGTCACACTACTCCATTTATTTCTGCCTAAAATAGAACCTAGTGAGATAGAAATGAAGGAAGGAGAACAACGTTCAGAATATGATCCAGATAGCATTTAACTGATTGAGAAGTAGCTGACTGATTTGAATGGGCTTTCACAGGGATGAAGGAACCTCAGCCACAGAACTGAAACACCTCCAAAGTTACAGAGCACGATCACCTGCTACACCTATTGATATTTACTTCTGTTATTCCCTTATAGATAGCCTTCAATTTGGAAGGCTAAGCAAGCCTTTTGGAAGCTATGCAAGTCCTTAATCTCTTGCAATAGAATAGGCTCTCTATTGCTCAGATTGTAATAGTAATGCTTCCTTGCCCTTCCTTCAATTACTTTTGCTTCAGCAAGGAATCGGATCGTCAGTGTCCAGCATTTTCATCTAGAAGCTTTTTGCTGTTCACATGTATAAAATGAAATTGAGAGTTTTAATCTGGTTGTTTACTAAGGTTCCTTAACAGCCTTAATATCCACCTCCTCAGTTTTCCATCAGCAGGTACTACTATTCAGCAGAGTGGAGAATGGAGATAATTGCTTGAAAGACAAAAACCACAAGTAATGCAAGATTGCATGAGCCAGCTCATTAATGAGCTTCCTCTTCACTTTCAAAGTGCAATTCAAAGCTCTGGGCCAGTTATGCACATAAGTTTTTGATTTCTGGGGATTATTTAGTGAAGGTGGTAAGAAATACGCTATTGTAAGAAAGCACAGCTTTCATTTACTTAGTGGGTGCAACAGATTGTCAGCTACTTTGTGTAATCAGATTTGCTTCTTTAGCTAAATCATGGTATCCTGTTAGCTTTAAAAAAATACATGAAACCTTGTTTCTAACCTCAGCAGTTTTCTGCCTTTTCCTCAGCTGTTACAACAGATTACATGCTTGCTATTTTCCTTTCAGGTTTGGGATACTAAAGCATCTTGTGTCCCGGTCTGTTTGAAAGAAGTGTTTGTCAGTGACTTTTTGTTTCCTCTTATCCTCCCATTATCAGCTGCTCTTTTGCTCCATGGCAAGCAGGTACTCTTCAAGGTGAGAAAGCACTGTGAGAGAACCTCTAGGGAAATGGGAAACTTCCAGTGGTATGAACAAATCTGAGTCAAGTGTGGCAAAAGTTCTGGTGAAAGTTGACCCCACAGTTGTCGTAAGACAAACAGCTGAGAAGCCACTTAGTAAAAATATCATGATTAGCACCAGTCTTTCTCAAAAGAGAATCAGCAATTGTATGAAGAAGGTATTTGAAGTCTTGACACTACTGAAGAACAGAAAAAAGCAAACCTATCCAAAATTATGCGTCTCATAATTGAAATAAGATTCTTACCCACTGTTTGTGTTATAATTTCCAGGACAAAATTAATTTTTTTTTAATTCAGTGAAGCTGACTACTTTACAGTAGATTAAGGGTTCTATGGATCATGAATACTAACTTCTATTTTGTATAACACCAGAGTCATGACAGACATTCAATATTACAGGAAAAGAAGAGAAGATTCTCTAGGTAAAATACCTCAGTGTATGAATAAAAGGTTCTAAACAATGTGCAAATTCCCCTTTCAGTCTCTTTAAACTCCTCACACCCTACAAAGTTGTAGCAAAGACCACAAGCCTCAGCTTTGTAGCTATCTCAGTAAGTGTTATTTATCTTTTATTACTAAACTAATCCTTGCTATTGTGTTCACCATAATGGACTACCAATTCAGTAATACACTTGAGCACATCTGGTGTGAGAGAGGTGCATAAGCCTCTCTCAAATGGATGTAAGGATTTTTCTGAAGCGAAAGGAATTCAGTTTTATTCAGCAGTACTGAATGAGAGCGGGTATTAGTGGTGACTTAGAGCATATGGCCAAAGTCAAAAAAACCTACCTGCACCTGGATTTAGGTAGATATTAGTCACTGCAGTCTCAAATTACTTAAAAAATACACTGCTTAAGGAAGTACCTGGAGGTACCTAAACTCTTTTGCTACTTTCCCTTCCACTTCAAAGTCTTCCTGGAGACATTGATCCTGTGTGAACTGCTACACTAAACTGCCTCAAAAGAAACTAAGCAGACCAAAGCTTAAGACCAGCAAGACCAGGATGAGAGTGTCACACTGTGCCTTGCTGTCCTGTTTCTCTGCCAGCTATGACTGAGAGACTTACTGAAATTTTTCTTCTAGTAGAAACCAGGGCACAGGGAACCTCTGACACGGGGGAGGGAAGATGGAGGGCACCCTGGTCACATCCTGATATGCAGTCAGGATGTAGCTGGGATGCACACCCAAATCTGAGGGTAGGAGAGAGTGCTTTTGCATCTGGCAGCTGAGTTGCAGTCCGAGGTCCAGACTGACAGGGTCTCGTTATTTCAACAAGAGTAATGTCCTCTGATATACAAAGCCTATAAAGCAGAAAATGCGTGTCCCTTGTTGTGACATCTCTGTTTAAAGGCCTCTTGTTTAGAATCTGATTGCAATGGTTTGGGGTTGCTTATTACACCTCTGATTTTGTAAACCAATCCACCCTCGTAGCAACACAAGGAATTTAAAATTCAGCTGCATTTATTTGCCTTTCTTAAAAAGTATGCTGCCTAACACACTGCAATGTAAATGAGAGACAAATTAGCATATCTGACCACAGACAGTCATTCTCTGAAGAGTGGCATGTTTAGATACAAATGATTACTCAGTAATGAAATAGCAGCAGCAGTGATGAACCTATTTCCTCAGTCCTAATTACACAGGCTCCAAAAAGGTGTAAGCTGTGTTCCCTGAAAAGCTAATTATTCTACCAAGAGCACTTTCTGCATTACAAATAACTTAATCCCTACAGCAATAACTGAGCTGAAGTAAATGTGATGATGTTTCTCCCACAGGAAAGGCGTTTGCTTCACAATTTTTAACCATCCAAATACTCACAAATCTCATTTCCCCCCCTTGAAAATAAAAACAAATCAATAAATAGATCAGATTTTACAATGTTCTTGATTTCTCTCTATTCGGTTATTCAATACAAGGACCATTTTAATCCCTTTCATATTTTTCTGAAGACATCACTTCTGATCTTCTATCTAAAGTTCATTATTCATTACCTTTAAAGCACCTTAATAAATGCTTTAATATGACTTATAAAAGGACTTCACAAAAAAAAAAGCCCTAGAACTGCAACAGGTACTGAACTGAAGAGTTCTTCATATAACCTTACTGTAGTAATAAAAATTAATAAAATAAAAATTATCCCAATTACACTGCTATGTTACAGCCTATTGCCTAGAAATAAAGGAAATGCTTACTGAAAGCTCAAAGGCTCCCAAAAGTCAAATGGTACAAAGGCAAATTTGGCACTTGTGTTCCACTGCACAGGACTGCTACTTTCCAAATGCTGCAGGATGCTGAAGAGAGGAGATGTGTCTGAGGTTATACTGGAAGACACTGACAAACCAAAATCTACAGAAACTTAAAAGGTTTTTTGTTGCAATTTGCTTCCCTCTTGAATGCTAAAATAAGAGGCAATAGAACAGCTATTCATGTTAGTTGCATATATTGTTAGTATCTGCATAATAGTTCATTGCATGAAACAATGCTGTAGGTCTCAGTCATCTTTCTGGTACAATGTTAATTATAGGGGGTAGAGACTGTGGACAAGACAGAGGTTTTGTCAAGTCTCTAAAGGGGGGAATTGATGCCTTAGAATTTTAAGTTTTTAGCTTTTTGTAGATTTTAATGTAGCTGGAGTTTTCTTTCACTTAAGACTGTTACTTCTCACAGTTTGTGTGTCACATTCCTGAAGCTTTGGTTTAACTGTCTTTTAACTATCTTTTCAAGAATACTCCGTTGGGATGTGCACTTGGACCAGAATAACAAGAGATATGGTAGACAAAACAAGATAGAAGGCTCAAGACCCTTGGATGGACTCCAGTGGGACAGTTCTGAGGGCAGTGCCAGGGCAAAAGGGGTCTTAGGATTGGATGTCCCCATTAGATATGATAATTAGTAAAAGATATAAAAGTGTAAGAATTCTGTATGTTGGCATGCACCTTTGTACTCCGTGAGCCAGAGAGCAGCCATTAAAAGAGTTGCTCTCTATCTTATCTATACTAAATTTGCCTGGTGAGCTTTTCTCCTGATTTTAGGCAACAATTTATAAAGATATCCTTCCTCTTTTAGCTCATCTCCTCTAGTCCATGTACTCAAGCGACTGAACAAAGGGACATTATGTGAAGAGCCCAAGCACCCTTGTGGTGCACTCTGAGACACAGCCCAGCAGCCTCTTCCATGCAGGGAGATCAGCTATATATAAACCATCACCACACAAAATTCTTAGAAAAGATGTCTGCTAGCCTACCGACTGAAGTTAACAATTTCCACAGAGGAAAAGAGAAGCGTGTTCTAGTGATGGGAGCTCACCATGAGAGATAAACTATGCTCATCTCACAGAGCAGCTGCCACCAACCAAAGCCTCTAAGTGTTATTCTGTTCCCTGTTGGCATAGCCTCTCAGTTTTCCAGCAAGCCACCTTAACTTGTTGCTTCCCACTTTGCAGAACACAAAAATATTGCAGAGATGCTGAAAGGGCTAATTAATAAAACTGTTGACCAATCAAGTATTTTTAAGGTGAGGAGCACAAGGGGCCCTTATTCACCCTCTCAGGTATAGATGTTTTTAAGTTGCTTGATTTGTTTATATTAAAAAATACGCATCAACTCTATTTGAAAATATGCGAACTAGCTTGTCTGCAGCTTTTCTTCCTGGGATACTTATTCTGTATCCTCTCTCCTCCTCACCTCTTCCTGAGATTAGCAGCAACGCAGGTGGAAGTGGAGAGAAGGAGCAAATTCCTTGAGGCTTCCAGTATCTCAGATTTCTAACTCATGCCCTACTGTTAGGAAGAAAAATGTACCCATGTACCTAAATGGAGAGGCCAACACAGTCTAGCAGGCTCAGAGAGAAATGTCTTGTTCAGTTCTAGCAGCAATCTGAGATCCCCTCCCCTTTCTAATTTCTGTTTCTTTTATTTCTCACTTTTGTGTATGGAAGAAACCCACCAACTTTGGATTTAAGTATGACATTCGCAGACACTATATCTTCTTGTATCTAAATGGCTAGTTTACCTTAAGACAAACTTAAGAAATTTCTCAAGACAAATACCCACCAACCCACCCTGCAGCTGAAAGCAAGGGAGTGAGCAAGGTGCTCTTTTGGCTTGTTAAAAACCACATTCCACGAAAAAGTAGAGCCATCTAAAGTAACACTGTACTGCACTAGTTATCCACTAAAAAGTTGGCATAATATATGTTAACCGGGCAAGTTATAATATGATCAGGATGGTAACTGGACTCAAATATTTAAGTTTCAACTGTCAGATTGAGGAAGAGGGCTTATATTCATTGCATGTGAAGTTTTTATAGTACCTAATTTTTGTATTTAGTATTATAAGGAGGATTGATAGAACTAATTCAAACTCTTCACATAAAATTAAACAACATGAAAATGAGAGGATATCCGATTTATAAATTAAGAATAAGCTTAGAGCTTTATGCCTAGGGTAACAAGCACAAGAAATAATTTCAAACAAAATGGAACAAAGGGCATGATGGAAAAAATAAGATGATGAAAATAGCTGGGAAAAGAGTTTGGTGCTCCTTTGTTCCTCTGATGTATAGTCCTTATGGGTCTGTCTGGGATATGTGACATAACAATAAAGAAAAGAAACAGCAGTTTGTTGAGCAGTTACAGCCTTTTCATAACATTGGCATGCTGCCTTTGTTTTTTAATATGGCAATTTGATCAACGTAAAACTTGAACTGAGATGGATGAGACTTAGTTTTCTCTTTTAAAATCTGATCTGTATTTCTTAACTGAAAAACAGTAAAAATAAAGAAAATCAGAACAACGTAATTTTTTTGCAGTCCATTAGATCAAGAAGTATGTATGCTATTTTAGGATTGTACGGAGGCAGCGTTGATGGAAGCGTTCTAAGAGTCGTAGGTGGTGGCGGTAAATGACCCAAGATTCAGAACCATATAAAAGAGTAGACAGTACAACGGCTCTATAAACACTGATCTTCCACTGGAGAGATTATGTAACCAATACGTCTGTTCTTGAACAGGCAGGAGTTACAAGTATTGAGGCCATGTTACTGCGAATGCAGCTGCGTTGGGCAGGGCACATCGCCAGGATGAAGGACTACCGCCTCCCTAAGATTGTGCTCTATGGTGAACTTGCCACTGGCTGCCGCAAGAGAGGAGCCCCAAAGAAGAGATATAAGGACTCCCTGAAACAACATCTCAGCCTTGGCCATATCGATCACCATCACTGGTCTGCTCTGGCCTCCAATCGGGAGGCCTGGAGACACACTATTCACAATGCTGCAATATCTTTTGAAAATACACGCAGGATCACTCTCGAGGAGAAAAGGCAACGCAGAAAGAACCGTGTCCTTTCAGTACCACCTGGGGAGCCATTCTGCTGTGCCTTTTGCAACCGGACGTGTCTATCTCGCATTGGCCTTTTTAGCCATCAGCGCGCTTGTAGCAAGCGTGGGTAGAGTCCTTCACAAATCTTCGTTCGCGAAGCCTAGCCGTGATGATGTATGCTATTAACTATGTAACAGCTTTCTCAGAACTAATGAATACTCAAGATTTAGTCTGGTGGTGATGCAGGATATGTCAAGGAAAGAAAATACTAAGTGCCATGTGAAAATCAAATATTTGAGCTGAAAGCAAAGGGAATTTTAAAAACAGTGAATGTGTTAGTGGAATGGCAGATGCAGCCTGCTATAAAAACAAACTTTGACTGGTTAGATTTAAGAGTGCATTTTAAAATCACTTTACTTGAAACAGTGAAAACCTGTGAGGAAAAACATGTCTTGATATGGTTCAGGCTTAATCCAACAAACTGTTTAGTTAAATCAGTGCAAGTTTTTGAGCAGACCTAAGTGCCTGGCCTATGATTAACAGTCCACCTTCAGCTTTCAAGCCTTAATTCCCCATAGGCCCTGACTACGGAAATGTCTGATACGTCCTCAACAAACTTAGCATTGAAGGATGCCAGCAAAAGCAGGGGGCAGAGGAATGTTTTCCTCAGCATTACAGCCACTGCAAATGTGTCAAGCCTGGTTGCTGTGCTTTACATTGTTCCCTGTACAATGTAGAACCAAGTGAAGGTTACAGCCATCATCTTCAATCTCCTCACTGAAACAAAGTATTCAGTCTACAAGGGTGCAGAACACAGCTGGCAACTCAGGTGGAATGGAATAATACGGCTAAAGCTCATCTCTACAGAGAATAGGACTGGCAATCAGGCATTTAAATAAGAATATCAGACACCACCAACCTGAAATGGAAAGCACATTTCTTTTACCTTGTTTTCTTATATGGGTGCTAATGATGGTGCTTAGTTAATGTATATCAATTTTCAAACCCAAACACTCAAGTACTCGCTTTTGGATCTGGGGAAAGGGTAAGAGAACAAACACTTCCTGTCAGGCTTTAGATACAGCACTTAATGAAAGATAGTAAGGTATGTGTCCAGTTCTGAGCTCCTGAGTACAAGACAGAGACGGAGCTCCTGGATCAGGTTCAGCGGAGGGCTGCAAAGATGAATAAGGGCCTGGAGCACATCTCTTACAAGGAAAGGCTGCGGGAGCTGGGCTTTTCAGCCTCAAGAAGAAATGAGTGAGAGGGACCTTATCAAAGTCTATAAGTATCTGAAGGGAAGTTGTCAAAGAGGATGGAGACAGGCTTGTTCTTGGTGGTGCCAAGCAATAAGACAAGCAGCAACAGGCAGAAACAGATGCACAGGAAGTTCCATGTGAATATGAGGAAGAACTTCTTTACTGTGTGAGTGGCTGATCACTGGAAGAGGTTGCCAAGAGAGATTGCGGTGTCTCCCTCATTGGAGATATTCAAGAACCATCTGGAAGCAATCCTGTGCAATGTGTCCGAGGATGACCCTGCCTGAGTAGGGAGGTTGGACCAGATGATTCATGTTGGTCCCTTCCAACCCTGCCTATTCTGTGATTCTGTAACTGATTTCAATACAATGATAAAACCAGTCAGAAAACAGAGGTTAAGATCTATAATTCTTGGAAAACAATAACATGCACAGTTGATGGGATGGAGGAGGAGAAGGTCAGGGAGGGAAGAAAAAAGTGAAGGAAGGGATTTGAGAAACGCATTTTTAAATATCTTCCTTGTATTTCTCTGATTTCTTGCTTTCTCCATGAGCCTTTCTTTTAACTGACAGAAGAAGCATCTGACTTTGCAGAACATGGAATGGAAGGAATGAAGAGATGTGCCCTTGAACCATTCTCAACAGCAGAAATCACCTATGTCTGTCTTCTGTTTTTCAGTATCAGTTACCGAGAAAAAGTAGGTAGTAGTTTTTTGCCATCTCTGGTTAGGTAGTTCTATTGAAAATTGCTTCCTTTAACAACATATAGCCCAACTTCTGAAAGAAAGGGCTGGATGGTCCTGAACAGTGAACAATTCCATCTTAACCTTGAATTTGTTTTGTTACCAGGGTGAGGCAGATTGATAGTCTAGCATTACAGGCAAACAAAATTTTTTTTGACAAAAGAAGTCACCTTTTTTCCATGGTACTTAAAAGGTATGAGATAGCAACTATCCCTCCTCTGAGCTACTGCTAGATTTCCTCCCAAAATCCCAGCTTCTGCACGGCCATCCAACAGAATGTGCAGGAGCTGGGAGTTGCTCTTCTGTGGGACTGTGCTTTTAGCACATGGTCATAACCTTGTGCTTTGGCCCTCTCTGTTAGGAGGGCACATAAGGTGATCTTTGGCTTTACTCAGTGCAGACTTAGAAACTGATTCTATTATTACTGATAGAGAAATGACAGTGAATGCATGTAATATTTATTGCAGATCATTAATTCGCTTACGTATGACTGTGTAGAAAGGTACTCAACATTTTTTAGGACAAGACTAGTATCTCAGTATTTGGAAGATCTATGGCATTACACTGTCTCTCTGAAGACTGGACAGACGAAATCTAAAGTGATGAATATTTCCCAACTGTTACCTTAGAGCAACAGTTACTGAAGAATGAATGAGACAAGAGAGAAAATTATGCTGAACAATGAAGCAACTGCTTTGGAAGAACCTGTGATTCTTCAGAGGTTAAATCAGTCAAATGACAGGGATCCTGTAAAATCTTTATTTCAAGCGCTTGCTTCCATCAAATTGCGATAAAAATTGGATAGGTGAAAGTTTACAGGATAGCTTTAATGGAAGAACAGCCTCTCTTCTGTTTTTTAAGTTCTCACATTTTCAATTCAAGTTCAACAGTACACAAGACAGAAAATAATTTTTCCCCAGACTTCAATAAGCTTACATTATACTTTCAGGATGCACAAGATGAGAGTCTAGTTGGGGCACACAAAACTGTGGTGTTCTGGCTAACTTTAACCAGGTTTAGCAAACTTTCCAGTCCAATGTTTTCCAAATAGTAGCAGCAGAATTGAGGGGAGACAAAAGCAATAAAAATACTGCATAAGCATCTTGGAAAAACATGGATAGCCATTATGTGAAGTAAGATAATAAACTATGGAATTGCTGGAAAATAATTAATTCTGATGATAAAATCTCTTATGTTGCCTCCCTTGCAATTTTAGCATGTACATGCTTTCCACTGGAGTAGCTTGTTCTTTGCTTTGATTACTGTCAGCAAAACTAAGCTGCCAGTCACTTTTCCTCACACAACTGAACTTATTTCAGGGTGGCATTCATCTGGGCACAACTATTCTTTGGCTTTTTTTCAGGAGACTGGTAGGGCCAACAAGCCACGGGAACACCAGGGAGCAGCTGGAACCTTGTTGCCCAAGCATGTTTCTTCACAGCACAGCCTGCTCCGAGGGCTGTGCTGGCTCCATCTCTGCTTGATCCTGGTTAGTCTCCTCAAGAAATTCCCCACATCTCTCTGTTAGCACCAACTGCCGGAGAACCAAACATATTCAGGCAGTCTGTCCTATTACCAGAGGTTATGATTCATTTAAAAGCACAGAGGTAAAAGGCAATTAGTATTAGTGGTGATATGACAGTGAAATTCTTCTGGAGAGGAAAGACTATGAGAGAGATACCTTTTTGCCTGATATTTTTCAGCTACAAAGACTATTTCTAGATAAAAATAAGTGATTCAACCCAAACATTTTTGTCACTTGTTATTTAAAGGGAATTATCATGGTTTGGCATTAGCTTTGAGGTATAATTCACACTGTTTAAAATAATAAATATGTAAGATCCTCTTGGTAAACAGATCCACAGAAAGGGTAGGCAGATGGAGGTCTGCATGCTGTTTTGTTATATGTCCAGCATTACTTACATTTGGTAACTACTGAAACCCTTAAGCTTTAAATCTTCTCTTTCTCTTGTAAAATACTGTGAGATTAGGAGGGCTGCACTAATCAAGCGCCAATAATAAAAAAAAAAAAATGACCATTGTGGTGTGTCCAATGCAGGCCAAGTCAAAGATGAAGGAATTGCCTCAAATCTTCAAAGACAGACTTTAAGTATATTTTTCTTTGCTTAACAAGATTTGCAAAATACCAAGGTAAAGGTGTATCTCTGTACCTCAGTATATGTCAGAATAATGCATTAGAATAACGTAAATTATGAGTAAAGAGAATAATGTATCAGTCAACAGCAACAAAAAGACCCACTTAACTTGAACGCTTCAGAGTCTGGGATTCCCACTCAGATTATCTCTAATCCATTGAGGAAACAAATATTTGTTCTGTTGGTTTTTTTTTTTTAGAGCTTCTTCGTCTTACAACTGGGGTAGATAAAGTGACCTGACTGTAGATGCACAAAGAAGCAGATAATAGCAGATGAATCCCTATTTTTAAAAGGTATTTATTACAACTGGAATTGCAAGTTGGAGACATAACTTGTTCACGCATTTTTTTAAACAGCACAAAACATTTATCTACACCCTTCTGTGCCTAAATATCTTTCCCAGTTTTCTTATTTGCCAAGAAATACAGCAACAAGGCTTGTGAAATATTAATTCAATTGCATGGGGTTTGTAACCATGCAACTGAAAACCTTTATTTCTGACATTTTCTAAGGAAATGTTTTAATTTGGTATTTGGAAGTTACAATTTAAAATAATAGAAAATATACAGTGAGGGTACATCTTTTTAAGCTAAACAAAACACCACTTTCATTCAAGATTACTTTTTTCACTCTAATAATTTCAAATATGAAACTGAAAAATCTACAGTTACTAAATTAAAAAATATGTATTCAAAATGTCCCAGTGACTGAATTGATATTAACATTTCTAACTTGCTTGGCTCAGTGGAAAATCTATATTCTCTTCTAAGATATAAAAGTGAGTACTGCTTAGAGAAGTGCTAATGTTAGTTCATTCGAGTCCTGTGACTAAAGGCCTTAAGCTGAATATGCAGTACATTTTACCCTTAAAAAAGGTTACCCCCATATTAATTGAGTTTCCTAAACATCCTTTAAGGAATATCACTTCTATCATTATTATCTTACCTCTTTATCAAAGGCAAAGCCCATGAGTGTTTAAAATGAGGCCAATTTTGCTGCATTAAGAATAATGATTATCAGCTATACTGAGGATAAGACTATGCCACCTTGTATTAGCTACTTGAGAAGAAAGAATAGAATTAACAAGGTTTCATCTTCTCTGAGCCTAATTATGTCAATATAATAAAATTTGATTTAAAACTAAGTTGGTTTTTTTTAAACTTATGAGCTAGAGGCTGGCTGGATGGCTGGAACTTGGAAGAAAATTTTTAAGAGAGAGGTATATGCACTGAATGGGATGTGTTGAAGCCAACAATTCAGGAAGTGACTCAGCTGAGAAGTATGCTCCAACTGTGAATGAAATTCAAGATAGTTTACTGGCCTCTTAACTAGTAAACATGAGCTACAGTCTGCCATGTACCAAGGCATAACATTCAGAATATTACAGAAGTCATCAAGGAGAAGAAGCCCAGCACAGAATTGGCCATTGGCTAAGCTTTCATTTCAGTTTTGGTTAAAGCATGAGCACAATTAAGATGTAATTATCAGAACAAACAACTAAGAAATGTATCCTGAACCCCTCTCATCATTCTCCTGTCCTCCCCACACATCAAAATGTTCTGGGACTGGAAGTCGGCTATATGTAAAAGTTGCAACGCAAGAACCGATTTTTTTTTTTTTTTTTAAATGAGTGATCATCCAGAAATAATGGAGAAAACCTCCAAATATCTCCATCCCCAGCAAAATCCTGTCAGCAATATGCCAGAGGGCTAATGAAAGATGGTGGTCAATGAGTTTGTAAACCCATTGTGGATATTTTTATTCTTTTACATTGAAACAGAATTCAATGCAAACTGTAAAAGTCAACAGTCATCTAAAAGGCTGACAGTTTGAAGGCATGAGTATCCATTCAGTATAGTATTTCAGAATGTGAAAGTATAAAAGCTTATTCTCAAACCCCCATAATGTACCCATTTTCAGAGGTACAAGCACTTCCATCTTGCTATTGCATTTAAAAGACCCCGTCAGCTCTGAAATTCCAAAGAGGGGATTTTGTGTTGAGTGTGACACATACAAGACATGAACGTTTAAAATACAGGTTCAGAAGAAGATCCAATAGGCTGGATCTGAAACCCGTTTACATTTATTCCTGATTCAGAAACACATCCATAAGACTGTCCTCTCATTAAAGATAAGGATTAAGATGCAAGTATGTGATGAATATACCACAGGAATAGTTACAGAAAGTTTCACAGAAAGGTCAGCTTTTGGGTCTACCAGTCCTGCAACTGTTGCTTTGAGCAGCAGGAATTATCAAACATCTCAAGATATTCAGTGTAAAGATGCAGTTTTTGATGCCAGTCAAATATATGCAAGTGTCAGCTTTCACTGGCTTTTAACCTTCACAGCTGTAACAAACAGCCTGGAAATGTGACAGTCAGAGCATGACTCAGTGACCTAAACACAGGCATCTATGTCATCCTGGATGCCCTACAGGACCCTGACTGCCCTCCAGCTACTGCTCTAGAAGGGCACAGGGTCTTCTGTTGCTCTAATGTCACATCTGCAAGACTCACGCAAACGCCCTGGATACCCTGTCTGGGCATCTCAAATTATACCGAATATCTATATTTAGGCAACTGAATGGAGTCCTCCATGTGAAAAGAATACAAGCAAAAGGATCCAAAACTGATTTCTAAGATCAATAATTATTTTTAAATTGTTATAATTATGAGAAGCTCACCAGTGATTTCAGAATCCTTCAGCTGGCAATACTGAAGTACGCAAAATGATTTTTCATGTCTGCAATTAATTAGGCACTGGAACTATTCAGCAAAGTCTTCCCTCTGATGAGCATTTATAGAAAGGGTAGCATTTTGGTGCAATTCTTTTACTAACAGGCTGCTTGGGAATCTGCAGTGTTTTGTGAAAATTTTGGACTGACTGCTTCGAAACCTTGACAATATGTTTAGTCTGCATAAATGAGGGAAAACATATTTTGTTTTGTTCAGCATGCTCTGAACTTTCACAGTTACATAATTATCTGCTCAGATGGTCCCACAGTCTTATTTTGACTGAAAGGGAAATTGGAAATGTTGATAAAATAAACCCAGGCTGGAAGCTTGGCAGCTTTGCCATTTGTTAGAGAGAAAAAGACCCAGGTTCAGGGCTTTCTTTAGCATGGGGTATTTTTCACTGCAAACTATTCTCTGACATGGTGACAGTTAGCTGCTACAAGGACATAAAAAATGCCTGCACTATGCTTTTCTGGTCTTCTCTTGAATAAAGATATTATGAGAGGGTTGAGTTGCATCCTGTGGGACATGCTTAGATGCTGGCACTTCACACCACCCAGAATCTGAATCAAAGTGCTTGATCTCATTTTGAAATGAAACACCTCATGGTTTTTTTTCAAAAATTAAAACTCTCATGAAGTCTCGTTTTTCCTTTCCCAGTATCTTGTCTAAAACTAAGATGTCAATGATTTCCTTTGCAAAGCAAAAATTGTCAACACCAATCTTATGCGATATTTAAGAGACAGATATGATGAGTCAAAAGGGACAGGTATGATTTGAGTCAAACCAAAGTGATAAAAACAAAATTGAAGGAAACATTTCAGAAGTTTTCCTGTAAAGTATTTTGTCAAACCCAGCCCCTTCCCATAAAATGGATTTCAAGTTTGTCCTGTGGGACATCTTCTACTGCGAATTCTCTGAAAGTTGTTGCCACTTATTAGTTCTGCATAAGCCTACACATTAAGGTTTAGTTGTATAGGAAACTGAAGCTTTTCCTGACCAGCTCTTTGCCTTCATATCAGCCAAAAGAAATATAGTCTGAAAGTGTAATTGTCCTGCATCTGTAGTCATTTTATATGCTAGCAAAGAGTGAAATCTGCTTCTGAATCTCTTGTTTTAAAAGCATCTTACATCCTTTGTCCACAGGTGTAGATGCCAACATGGTGTTTAAAGCAGCTGAAGCTTGCTTCATTGATTTTTTTATGTGTGCATCAACATGTCATGCTTTTCTGCTTACAATTTCATTGATGGCCTCTTGACAGACAATTTATTCACAGAAAAATATGACTTGTCTTCTACTGCAGCAGCAACAGAGAGGCGGGCTTTGGGTAGATCTAGAGGTGAATGCAGAGAGTGTGTTTTCTCTGGCCCACAACCAGTGGTGTCTCTGCTCAGTATTCATGGATGTGCAAAATACAAGTTGATACAGATTTCTTAAGTTTTAGGATGGCTAAAGAAGTGCACTGCTTTTGGCTCCTCTCATTTTGAAGTTTTAAAGTAAAATTTCTCTGCTTACTTCAGATTCTGGCAGTTTCATATTTTCTTCCTTATGAGAGAGGCTGAATAAAACTGTTGAGGCCATGAGGCGCTGCCAGCCTTGCCCATCCCTGCTCAGCCTCCCCAAGACCTCCCAGGAGCCCATGTCAGCCCCCAGGGCTCCCTCCACCTGCCCAGGGGACAGGATCCCATGTCAGCCTGCTGGGTCCATCAGCCCTGCCCCAGTGCCGATACAGCAGGAAGGGGCTCCAGGTCCCCAAAGCGCTGCCATGGGCTCTGCTGAGCCAGGCCCACCCATGGGCCCACAGCCCAAGAAGACCTTGGGCTTGTCACCATGCCCAGGGAGGTGCCTGATATCTGGAGCTGTGCCTCCCTGCTCCTGGATGGGGTGGGATGGGATGAGCTGCCAGGCCCTGCCCTGCTGACCTGCAGTGCCCTGACAAGAACCTCTAAACTATTATTAATTACTGAAACTATGGCAGAGTGAATCCACACTTTCATATGGTATTTATTTGGGAACTTCACATCCTGGAAATGGTTTAATATGAAATGGTCCCAGTGGATAATCACTTCTGTCATGTTACTGGAATTCAAAGCTTTCATAGTGTTAATCCAGAGGAGGCCTGGAAATAAATTTCCCTTTCTCACAAAACCCCTTCAGTATCCATGGTCTCAGAAGAACACAAAAACTTTGGTTAAAACTATGTAATGTTGCTATATAAAGAAAATTAAAATTGAGGGGAATGGAGAAGAGTGGAGTTAGGGGTCCTCTGGATATGAATTGAACACAACTTTTCAAATACCGGCAGTCAGCTGTACTTTTGGCACATCTTTCAGTGCCTTCCTCTTGTGTATTCACTCTTCATCATTCTTACATTAAGTTTAGGACAAGATTAGATGTGTCAGTGATGGGCAGACCTACTGTGTCTGCTTGTAGGAGACCATGCCCATCAGGACACAGCAAGACACAGGCTGTGTCTTAGACTGTACAGACTATCCCATGGTACCCACCAGTGGCTTTACTCTCTTCTACAATCTTTCTCCGTAGACTTCTTGTATTTTTATACACCTGTGCATTTAATATTAACAGCTTTACAGAATTCTAAGTTTGAACATTTCCCAAGGCGTAGATCTAGAACCATACTGCGTCCTTACTGATGATCAAAACCTTTAACCTAAAAGACTAGAATGAAAGAACTTTTTTTCTCCTGCAAGAGGAGTTCTGTGCTAACAGCACTGACAGCTTCATGCTCCTTAGGACCTCCATTGGTCTTCCTGTATCCCAGAAGGAAGAGAGCAGTGGGGCTATACTTTCTTTCAGATACCCAGTGCTAAAAGGATCTTAATTCTGGTGGATAGGGGAACCCCAGGAAATGTTTCTCTGCTCCAGTGCAGCCTGCAAACTGGCCTGAACGGCTTTTTTATGATAGATATTCTGCAGCACCAGAGGTGGTGTTTCTGGATTAAAGACACTCTTTTTCTTACCTGGGCCTGGATTTAAGGGACAAAGGCTTTAAATTTGTCATCTAGAAGTTTTTCTGTCAGCGGGACACAAACATCAGGGCTGCAGGAACACATAAGGACATGCTTTCACAGGACAGTGCCCATTCCTCAGAGCAAGATACAGTTAGCTTTAAAAACACAATCTGTTTTCATACTGCATAATGCTCATGATTAAACACAAATTTTTCATAGCTATTAGAGCCTGAGGCAGTCACCAAGCCTCAGCTGATAAATGTTGCTTCAATGAAAAGACATTTTTTGTTATGCTTCTGGCAATTCAAAAATGATGTGGACAAATCTCTGGCAGGGTTACTGTCAGACCCTACAAACTTTCAAATAGAATTTTTTTCAAATGGCAAGATAACAATGGGTCAAATAACTAATTTTGGGCCCAGAATCATATCCCAGAAGGATAAAGCTTATTTCCTTATAACTCCTATATGACACTGGAAAATTTTCTGTTTGGTTTTGAAAAACATACCAGGAACACACAGAGCTGAAATAAGAAATAGATATATAGGCCTTGATAAATGGCATGACTGATGAGACATTTTGTTTTGTGATAATGCATCAGGGCCTCTGACAGGACTGGGTCCTACAGGGCCTCCGGCAGGACTGGCCTGTGATGAGAGGTGCTTTGGGCACGTAGCAACACTATCTCATCTGCTGCAAGACTCTGCAGCCAGAAAAGCACAAAGCACAAAACAAAAAGCACCGTATAATCCCTGTTCTACATCCTGATGAGATAGGCGCAAGCCGTGCCTTTGGTAAGCGTGAGAGGGGAATAACTTACTTCATTGCTGGGGAGGCTCTAGCATTATAATTATATTATAAATGCAATGTCACGACACAGGATGTTATGTAGGCAAGTTTGTTCATATATCCCATTGCTGGAGCTGGGAAAACTGTTCTTGATGAGTAAGTTAAATTCTTCAGCAGTTTTAACTTTTAGTATTAATCATAATGTTAATGATAATAAAGATCATGCTAATAGCTGCATTCTATAATTTAGGGATCTAAATATAGCAATTTCCTGAGGCTCTGACAGCATGAGGTATTAGTCTTTCCTGACTGGTGTACTGAATGGGACTTTCTGCTGGGAGCAGTATGAATCATGGATTTAATATATGTAAATTCTTTTGTGTAAAATCTTTCCATGGTTTACAACCTGCCTGCTTAGACTCACAATCTATATTTGATATGGCTATGATAAGGAGTTTTGAAATATTTTTTTGTGTTGGCATACTGTAAGGAGAAACAGTTGTTACAAGCTACAGGGGAAAGGCAGAAGTTACAAAATTAATGAAATTGAAAAAGAAGTGCAATCTTTACAGCACTATTATTTTAATTTATGAATCATTAGCTTTCTAGTACAATAAGAAACATAATTTAATAGGCAAAGCATAACAAAGGGATCTTGAAACATGTTTACATGATTAAAGAGCAGTGATCAGCAGATTTCAAAATAAGGAATTGTTTTAAATGTTTTTGTTTTTTTTTTTTTAAATTATTACGTGGATTGCTTCCCTTATTATCTTGTAATTTTTATTCCCCAGAAATTATGACTTATTTCCCAAAGAAGACATATTTCGAGAAGATATTCATGCTGTTTCTGCCATAATGAAAACTGGGAAAAAGAAGATGCCCAAACCTCTGCCTTATGTAAAGGCTATTGCCTGGCCAAAAAAAAAGGGCAAACTTCTTTTTCGTGATCTCCATAAAGTGCTGTTCCCAAAGAAGTGACAGGAATGCGTTTGCAGAACACACAGCATGTCTACAGAAAACAATAATCCCCTTTACTTCTTAATCTTAGTGAGAAAGTCTAGAGCTAAGAAGGAAGACCTAAATTTAACCAGACTCAAGAATTTAATCAATTTTGGGTAAGTTTAGCTCTCCTTCCATGTAATCTGGTGGCCGGGCAGTGAGACAGCAGTCTTATGAAAGGACATGGAATGTCCTACTGAAGTAATGAGTCAGTGACCACAACCTGACCTCAGATTGCTTCTACATAAGCAACATTCTATCCTGGATCCTGGTTTCAGTAACACACAAATGAATCCAACAAATCGCACCTTCAACCTGCTGTTCACTATTCATGACCAAGGGTAGCACAGGCCTTCTCAGCCTGCAGTCTCAGGGAGGGACAGAGACACTACAGCTTAGAGGCCCCTCAGAGCTCCTCAGTGTGTGGTGAACACTGACCAGTTCAAGGGTCCTGCTAAAAACAGACGTACAGACATCAGCACGTGGCCTCTGTCTCCTTTCTTACATGCAGAAGACAGTTTCTCCATGCCAGTACAACCTTTTTCCTTAAGAATCTGACCCATCTTAATGAAGTATATATGGTAGTAATAACAGCAGGCACTAGCAGCATTGCCTGGACACTCTCCAGATAATAAACACCATATGGGATTCCTGTTGGCACACTTTCACTCCTTACCCAAGTGGAGTTTGCTCACAGTAGTCTAGAGAGAGCAAAGGCTCGACTCCTCAGCTATTAGCATGAGTGCTAGATGAGATGCCTGCAAAGCACAGACCTACAGCTTGGTCATCTAGGGGTATTTTGATATCCCCTTCATGAAGCATTAAGTCATCAGATAGATGAGCACAGCAAGAGCAAATGTTATGCTGGTGAGCATATGGATAAAACCTAGAAAACAGTCCCTTAATTGCTGGGGAAGGATGGACAATTAGTGCCAAGAATACGTTTATTACTCTCTGTGTATACAAGAGTGTATTCTGGTATTCTGGCTGCTCTCCAAGACTCCCAAGGTCCGTGGGCAATTATAATAGATATAGAAGTGTGATCCTAAGTACAGGTCCCACAAATTATCCTGTTGCATAATTTGTTTAGTATTTTCTTTGTGATTTTTATATATACTACATATAAAATTATAGAAAATATCCTATACCAGCATTTTACTAGTAGAAAGATCAGGGAAAAAAAAAGGAATTAAAAAACCCCAAGATCAGGAACAATTATTTTTATTACGATTCCTTTCCCCATATTTACCTACTGCCCTATTTAACCTTTTAACTATTAGTTTTCCTGGATAAGTCTTCTGAGATGTATCTGTTTCTTTAGTTTGCAGCATGTAAGAAAATCTAAACAATGAGGTTTTAATTCTGAATAGGAATAGGTCAAGTTGAAGTTTTATTTTAGCATGATCAAAACCTAAACGTAGAGGTGGACTTACGAAAATTACCAAATCTGAAGAAATATGAACTACCCATAAACCTCATCTAGAACTGAGTTTTGAGTTATTAGACAAGTTACAGAAATTTCTATTTTTCATCACCATAAGTAAATTACAGATTCCCCTTTCTTTTAAAAATTCTAGTTTTTTTGACAGAGACAGAAAGTAGAAGCAGCACAAAGGCTGCAGAGTGGATAGTTAGTTAAAACTTGGTGCTAATAACACCAAGGTCACGGGTTCAATTCTCTGTATGAGCCATTACTTGGACTTAATGATCCTTGTGGGTCTCTTCCAACTCAGAATATTCTGTGAAAGTTTTTTTCTTCCTCCTTCCCTACAAATTTCCCAGAAGTTACAGAGAATAGTTTATGTAGAAATACATTAGCATGCAAAACCTTATTTTATCACAATCATTACTCTCCCCATAAAATACAGTGCTCTGTATCCTTTTGAGTAGTATTATGTGAACTTTGCAGGACATAATAGTGCTACATCAGTCATAACCTCAATTACAAATCTAGGAACACAGTTTGGGCTAAATTGTCTACTCTAGTAACATAGCCAGTGGCATTTTGCCCAAGCTACACCAAGCATATGGGTCCTTCATGGTTAAAAAACAAACGGTTTTTTATCTCTTCTTTTGTCAATCATAGGCTAAATGCTTGGTAAACAGAATAGAAATCAGTCTCAGAAGTGCTTCTGTGCTGGGGCTTGATGGATATAGCTCTGAAACAAAGTTAAGATCTACTGAAGGCTCTATAAATGCAGTAGATTTCCAATTTCGCATTAAAATCTATCCATTCACATATGAGGGACAGTACACCTTCTGAAACTGGAAGGTTTTGTCTGTAGGCAGAAAATGTGTGGGAAGCAGGTGCCTGAGAGAATATGTTCTGGACACATAAGGCAAGGTGGAGAAAGTAGGAGGTTTGTGACAATGACTACCTAATTCAGGAATGAAGCTCAAAGAACAAACATTCAGCTTGAAGTCAGCCTCCAACTAGCGCTTTGTGAGTGGTTTGAGCTTTAGCATATTCATGGCCTTATTTTATGTGAATCCCCGTCAAAGTCTGAGCAGCTGTGGGGATCTAACATAATCAAAAGGAGCCCAAACATTTGAAACAAGAACTTAGTATTCCATTAAGAATAACCACTTCTGCACTTTGACCTAACAAGTCATTGAACATGCCATTCTTCACTTTTCTAATGCTGTTTTCCAGTTTTAATTTAATAGGATTACATTTTTAACGTAATTAACTTCAAATATTCTTAGCAGCAACAGCAGCAAAATGAGGTATGGGAATGATGATAGCAATGTGAATTTTGAATTGATAATAACGGAGTCCTGTTGTATCAGTCTATGCAACAGCAAGAGAACAGTAATCAATCCTTACTACAAAGTAGTTATGGACCTGGGCCATCTCCATTACATTTGTTTTGGGGCAAATAGGTTGGTTTTACTTCCTTCACTGAAAAAAGAAAATAATGGGTCTCATGCTGTGTTTTGTTGTTGTAACTAATTTTGATTATGTCTTTATACCACAGCCATCTGAACTGCTCTGTGGACACCGTTAGCTAGTGCTTATAAGAAACAATAATCTATTCCCTCTAATTCAAACGGATAACTAAAAATGGGCCCTGATGATCTGAGGCCCAGTAAAGGCAGGTAGTCTCCTTTAGTTTCTCTCATAAAACCTGTGGCAGGACCAGAGAAGTTCAGTCCGCACAAAAACTACATCTCCACAGAGTATACAACTGAAAATACAGCAAAACCTGTTATATCCCAGAGGCAGGGATTTGTTCTAGCACTGGTCTCTGAACACATTATGTAGAAGCAGCTTCAAAAGTTTATTCTAAACCATGACAAGCAGTTTGGAGATGCAGTTCATATATTTATTAATACTCGTGCTCAAAAAACAGGTATTCTTTGTTTTCCAGAACTTACTAAAAGCAGGCACTTAGATAGCAATGCATCAGCCCACTGTCCACAGAAATGCATGTGAACCCTCCTGAATGAGTTTCAGCTGGACAAACATGTCTCTGTAATGTTTGCAAAGACACCTATTACCCACAGAGCCTCGAGTGCCCTCACTCCACCAATGAGCTAACAAATCACTGCCCTGCAAAACAAAAGGCAAGTCTGGAAAAACAGGGTGAGACTGGGGAGAGTGGCAGGGTTCTGCATGAGTGCCCCAGCAATCCTGGCTGTTATAAGGGGGTTCAAGCTTTAAATCCAAACTTAATATCTGCTTCCTCCAAAGATCACTTCTAGCAGCAATAAATCTCTCAGAATTTTCTTTTAGGCAAAAAAAAGTGTGTCAGACAATGTGTTTTGGAAGGAAGAAGTTCTGACTGCCTAGAAGACAAAATTCAGGAAGGAGTGGCACCTCCAGCTGTTAAGCCCAGACAGTCTTCTGCCCAGTAAATGCTCTAGATTCCTGGCAAAAAAAAGGACACCAACACCCAATTCCACGCCACTAAATCATTTTTAATCTCAGAGCAGTTTATTCTGAGGTACTAAGGGCATGAAATCACTAATGTATTGCACAACAGAGCACTGGTGCTACTGTAGCTGTGACAATCTAAAGAAACACAGCACAGAGTTAGCAGTGAAGATGGTATCTTTTGCTAGATCAACCAACACTATGAAATAAAGGACAAGCTATTAAAAAAAAAGTGGGTTTTCCTCATCAGTTGATATAACCTTCTTTTCAACCTCTAAGAACTGCTATAACTAAAAAATATTTGCCCAGGGATGCCCATCATTTCTTGACATTTAACTATCCTGTGGTCATACAATAGTTAATTCTACAGATCACTTAGTAATGCATCATGTTGCAATAGCAATAATAAGAACAATCATTTAATAAAATGTTAAAAATCAAAAGGAGTGTTCACATTTATCCTGGTATTGCCAAGATTTGATCAAGTTTTCCAGTGTTCTTACTGGTTCCAAAGGTTTTCTTATCTCAGACTGTTGTTCAAAATTGAAGGATAATAAAGAAAATAAAAGAAGAAAGGAGGAAAGATAATATTTTTTGAAACTGGGGTCAAATTATCCATCTGGGTCAGTTGTTTCAATGAATATTGTCATGTAGATCTCAGCAACATAATACAACTAGAAAATGTTGTTCCGCAGAACGCAAAACACAGTAAATTGTGTAGATAATGAGTTTTTAATTACTAAGTTCACTTGGTACACAGTCTCAGAAACGTTCCAGTAAATGTTGTTTACACCATGAAAAGTGCACATTAAGTACAGTACAGTTTACCACTCTGTACTCACTCCCTGCACTTACAGGAACACCATTAGAGAAGAAATCTGGAGAGATTTGAATCCTGTTATAATGGGCTCACATGAAAGACAAGTTTTATATCAAAGTTCAGTGAGAAGGAATATTTTGGTAACAACGTAGAGTTAAAGTGTTACAAAAGAGTCTAGAATTTCTTAAGCGTTTTGTCTTGTGTGTGAATATAAAAGGCCACAATTTAATTCCACGTTTAAACTGTAGTTGCAGCTATATAAACCCCAAAATTGTTCATTTTGCTTGACCTTCAATTTGCTATTATAGAGCTAATTACAAACATATAACACATTTTTTTCAGAAGGATAAAAGGACATATATACTGATGCCTCAGAGCTTTTTTGGATTTTTTAAATTTTGTAGATTTTAGAAGTAGTTGTGTAGTGAATGTAAATTTTAAATTAGCTGTACTTTCACACACTCTGTAGCCTAATGCTTACATATACTGAAGCCTGCTACCCCATTTCATAATCCCTCTAAAATTCTGTTAGCATGTTTAGCCTCCTTTCAAGGTAGAACTGTGGGAAAAACATCCTCAGGCCTGAACCAGAAAATAATACACAGGCACAGCGGCCTTCAAGCCTGGAACTTTGGAGGAACTCCATGGACTGTACCTGCTGCGAAGAAGATGAAGATGAGGAAGAGGGGATCCCAAACTCCCCCAGACTCAATTCCCAAAGAAGCGTGTCGGGGGGCAGAATGAGGCAGAAGCGGGGGGTGGACAAACCGGGGATTGGATGGACCTTACTATAAAATCATAGGACCACTGTCTGAGGGCGGGTGCGTGGTATGTATTCCTCTAGGCCTATGGACTCATTAAAGCACCTGCTCTCTTATCTCACATACTAAATTGGCCTGGAGTCTTTTTCTCCGTGGTTTCTTTTAGGCAACAACACAGAAATACGCATTTGGTTAATAAGAGAGAAACATGGAGAATAAAAGTAAAATTTTGAGTCACCTCACTACGACAATAACTTTTAACTAGTTTGGTCAATTTTACACACGTTGTGACACCCTGGCTATGATGGTATGCTATCCATACCTGCTTCTCTTAGAAATCAGAGGCATTTTATTGTGATTCCAAGGAGATTCATTACATCTTCCACGCTGAAAATGCTGCGTGCATCCTGAACACATGCTGGTTTGTATAACTTGCATTCCATGTTTCCAGAGAGTATTTGCTGATTAAGTGAATTGTAAAAATCTATCAATTTCAGCAATGGCAAGGTCAAAGTACTTAATATCCTTGTTTAATGTATAGTGACTTCATAATGGCCTGGTGATAAACACAGTGGTATAATTTGAAATGTTTTATTTAGACAGAACTAAACAATTTAGTTTTAATTTCTAATTCTCATTTATTGCATAAAGTTTAAAAAAATAATAAATTTATTTTGAAATAGATTTTTTCCCAAATTTTTTTCAGGTTAAAAAGTCTTTTTTTTTTTTGTTACATTTTCTTTAATCCATATTTTTCAATGGAAAAATGTTCTGTCTCAAATTCACCAATTAACTCCAGCTAATAATTCAGTACATAAAAATTGCATGGTGATTAGTACTCTTTTTCTATGAAAATTTTGCATGGCATGACTATTTACATTTCCTAATATACTGAAGAACAAGAGAGAAAATATTTAACCCTAATTATATTTTGCCCAGTAAACTGTCTGAAAGTTTACAAAAGTCTTTGTCTTGGTTCATTATTACAACCCCCATCCTGTTTAAATCGTTAAAATTCTTTCCAGTGTCTTGGCTTTCCTGATCATGGCTTCCAGAAGCTGCTGTTTTTCTGTTTTCACATAGTCTTGTTATCTAATGATCACAGATTACCTTTGCTGCAATTTTTCAGCACTTCCATGCCAAGCATGTTCATCTTTGGACAATACTTCACCACTGCTCAGTGCCGCTTTGTCGGCAATTTGCAAATGCCTATCCAAGCACTAAAAAGAAATCCAAAGATTCTAAAATTTTTAAAGAAAGTTTCTCAAGTAGCTTAAAATGAGCAGTAGGATGTCCATGCTGGTTACATAGAAGAAACTGAGAATGAACTCTTCCTTGATGGCTAATAGACTGATAAAATGTTTGCTAGCTGTGCTCTCACCTCTACTCCATCTCTTTGGTCACAGCTGATTGCTTACTCATAAACCTTTTGCTCCCAATTAGCCACCGCAGTGATTATCAGCAGTCCTCACGACCCACACTGTGTAACTATACACTAGAGCCATTTATGATGGATCTTGTGATGATGAGCAATAGACACTGTGGTTTTACTGCACACTTGAAATGTTTCTTTTCAAATGCATACAGTCTCAGCCACAATTTTGCACACAAAATGCCAGTATCACCCAACTTGAGCAGAGAACCAGGGCTGCAGCAAGAACATCATCTATTTTCCTCTGGGTGACTTGGAAATCACCACATTTCTGTAACAGCAAACTCAAACGTTGATCTATTTTACGCTGGATGCTGTGAAGTCCAATAGGTTGAGAAATTACAACTTTGTATTGATTTTCTTCTCCTTTTAAAAGGCTTTACCAGGAGTATTAGTGTTATGTCATCTTTAAAGTAATGACATACTAGTTTTTATAGCCTGTGTCTATCACCAACATAAAAAAAGACCACAGAAAGAGCAAGTCTGTTTGTTTTATACTTTGAAAGAAACTGTAGTCAGAATTTTGAGTGGGCCTGTGAAGAATAACAGAAATAAGATTATACAGAAAGAAAAGATCCCACTTGACAAGAAGGTAGTTTTGTAAAACAATGCAGAACAGGTCAAATCCAAAAAGGAAGTCAAGAATTGGCTGGGGCGAAGACTGAACAGCATTCATAAATTAGTTGATGCTTAAAAATGTTATTCATTATGCTCTATTTATCAGCTTGTAAAGGCTCCCATTTTAATTTATAACAACACTCCTGCTCAGTCATCACCCTTCTGACTCTTTTCATTAGATTAGAAAATTCAGTTTTGTATGCTCTGTTCTCCCACAGAGAAGCAGAAACGTATTTTCCTCCTCACCTTTTGACTACAATATGCATTTTCGCCTAGATCCTCCTGACTTTTAGTAATGCAACAATTACTGGACAATTCCCCAGCACCTCAAGACTGTGCCCACGAACAGCATACTGAATCTTGATTTTTCTTCCTGACAGTAGAATATTGAAATCAATTTCAAAGATAAAAATGCTATCCAGTTTGATTTATCAAGTGGAATAAAGCCCTCTTGCTGAGAAAGCCATTTGAGTGTGGGTTAACTGTGACCTGTGCTCCTCCACAGTCCTTGGAACATCTGGCCATATGGGCTGTAAGCAGATTAATCCAGTGCTTTGCACTCTCCTCCTTTAAACAGCTTAAAGGTTGCTGTTTAAATAGCACGGCATGCAATTTTTTAAAAAAAGATCAGCAAATATCTAAAATAACTGGGACCGGATGAATAACCCCTCTCCACAGGAAATTTTCAGAGGACCTGAAGAAGCAAATTATTCGAAAATTACTTGGTTTTGTTGTGGTCTTGTGTTTTAACTTGATATATCTAAATTTAATCTTTCCCAAAGTTGTCAAATCCTATCTAGCTTACATGATTGATCCAGACATACAACTTCCACTATTCCTGCTTCTGACAATTGTAATAGACAGTTTTAAAGTCGGGGTAAGAGAGACCTGTAGTAACACCACATAGTCTGGATGAAACCTTTATGCCTTGATGAAGCATCTCTCCCAGGGCGCTGGTAGCAATGTACTTGTAAATTCAGCTGTAGCTTCAAGAAGCTGGAAAGTACACCCTCCCAGCACTGACCACCCAGCTGGTGCCTTTTAGTGCCCAGAGCTATGCAAGCATCTCTCTTGACATATCCTCTGTGGCTGAAGCAGAGACTAGGCTCTGGCTACCTTCCTCACGCTTGCTGATGCTTTTGGCCGCAGGAGCAATTGCAACCAGACTGTACTGATGAACAGGGTCATGCGGAGGACACTGATGCAGAGGTTTTTTTACTACCTTTTTTTTTTTTTCCCCTCCAAAAGCATAATAAATACTGTGGCTACTAAAATAACTTGTGTTTTAATTCAACTTTCTTAAAATTTATGTTTTCTTTTTTCTTTTTTTTTTTTTTCCCCATTGAAAATGGCAAGCTCTCCTCAGGGGGAATTTTGATTGTTTTTGAAAACAGGAAAATAGGTTGAATTTATTTTAAAATCTAAGGTTTTGCACAGAAATAATTATTTTAAAAACAAGTCAGTTTGAGGACAAGTTCCAAGAAATGTGAAGGCAGTACCAGACACCTTTTATCCCCATGTCTATTTCTAGGATTCTATTTGGCAAAAGCAGAAGCTAAATCCACCAGCACCAAAACTTTGCTTTGTTTGCTATTTTACTTTCAGGCTTTGCAATACATCTGAATTCATATTTGTCTGTTGCTTTCCAAGTATTTAATCTCTCAGCTCTTGTACTTCATAGCTACTGCACTAATGATTTAGCCTCTGATGACTATGCTATGTGTGTAGCATGATGAATCCTGGCCTGAGTAGTTGTTTCTCCTATGTGAGTTTGAAGAAGTTGGCTTCTTCACAGGTGCTGGTTATCACTGCTGCTCTGCAGAAAGGCTGAAGTCTTACTATCTTCCTTTTGCATAGCTACTAATTTTAAAGTTGTCTGTCATGATTAGTTCTGGGACTAAATCCTGTCAATTATCAACCATGGTGAGTTCAAGGTTGTCTAAGTGTAAAGAGAGCAACTGAGGAAACTCTGACAATACCCTCTGAAACAGTATTAGAAAACAGTTTCTGAAGTTGGAAATCTTATTAACATGCAGAGCAGCATATTGCCTATGGCTCTGCATTCCTAGTTAATGGAGAAATTATTAGCAGGCGGCACTAAGTTAAGAAAATGAATGATATTTTGATTTATTTATTGAACTGGCTCTATTAAAGAAAACTCCATCACTGAGCTGACAATCCCTGCCCTGCTCCTCACTCTGTTGTGCACCTTCTAGGAGGGGACTTGAATGAGAGCTGAGTTCTGAAGTGTTCACTGGAAACAGATCGCAGGAGCATTACCACAGCTAAGGCAGTGTTTCAAGGCCTAGATCTCACCATTTGCTTAAGTTGTCTGTATCACGTACACCAAAAGAACAGCCTGAAACAGGAAAGCGACAGCAATCCACAAACTTTCGGCATGATCTTGCCACCGACTAGTTCAGGTCAGATGAGCCTGTGATGCTTGGACCTTGTGGGTAACTAACAGCAGAGTTTGTGAAACACTGAAGCAGCAGCAGTTCTTTCTTTCCAACAAAACATATGTACCATTGATATATGCATTCTTTTTTTCCTTATAATTAGATTATGATTATTCCTAGAGTATGGTGGAATATAATTTTCCAGTTCATTAAAACCTTCTGATTTTACATTTTTCCTCTTTCATCTGGGTTGAAATCAAAACCTTTCCGGTGAAAGCCCAAATCTCAGGGTATCATAAGAAGTTAGGATCTTCCTCTGAGTTGGAAGATAACCCACATAAACTTCCTTTAGCTCCCAGTTTTTGCCAGAGATTTCTTTTTTATCAGCTGCGTTGGGATTTCTGACTACTAGGATACAGACTTGGTATCTCTTGCTTTGCCCTAGTAACTACTCAATTATTTAAACATGGAATAGCTCCAACAGATGCTATTGCAAGAAACACACTCTAGAACAGCACAGTCAAGGCATTCATCTGGGACACTGGAAACCAAGGGTCAAGTCCTTATACCATAGAGTTTTCAAATCTTTATGCAAAGAATTAAATTTATGCTAGACACACAACATCATTGGGTCAGGGGAACATAAGTTCAAATGACTGTTCTGGGCTATATCCTGTCCCAGCATGGAATTAACTCCATCTCTGGTTATTGGGAAAATAATCTATCTGTTGAATTCTGGCAGAAATGAGCTCTTACATCTTGTACGATGGCACCCTGAGAAGCAGTAGAGATCATCCCAACTCAGTAATGCAAAAATCTAATTGACAGTGCTACAGACAGTCTGATAAATATGTGATATGAAACCCAGCTCTTTTGTGGAAGCGCAGAAGTTTTATTGAAATGATAAGGTATTAAAGCAAAGTTCAGAGTTTTTGCTTCTGGTTCACTTTCTCAGCAACTCAAAAAGAGTCTTTGTAGGGTAAGCAACAGAGAAAGCTGCCTTGGAACTAGGTATTAACCCCAATGTTCCTGCTGGGGAAGGGACTCCTTAAAGGATATAACTCCAGCACAGATCCATGCAGGGCAGTGGAACTTTGTGGCTTCGCACCTATTAGAAACCCAGCACATAATCCCTTGGCAATCAAATCCAACATCTCAGAAATTTAGCTATAGTCTCTCTGGGAAAGGCATTTGTCTTCAGCTCATGACGTAAGTGCCGCTGTATTTCCAAGGCTCCCCCTCACTGTGGAAGACTTTCGTCATGCTGCTGTTAGAGCTGCAGGTTACAGGTTTTGTATGGTTCTCAGGGTTGGAGGAGCAGTAATAGCACTGGATGGGGCTGGCCCAGCATTCAGGAGCTGCAGACCATCTGTGTATCCACTGTGCAGCTAGATACAAGGGGCAGCACCTGCCTGGCCAGTCCTGAGGTCCCTGAAATCTGTACAAGCTTAGAAAAGCAGAGGGATGAAAAGCACAGAATCATCCCACGTGAAAAGCGCTGATTCACAGCAATTGGATGTGATTTCTTCTTTTGGAAACTCAGTGACCTTGTGGTATGAATAATTCTCTGACTAATGCTAAGATAATGTCTTTGTTCAAACTGATATCCTACACTAATTTGTATAAACACTGTAAATTACATATTTGCACTGTAATCAATTTTATGCCTGTGCCCACTGATTTCCTTCATAAAACAGAGAAATAAAACTTAACACAGTTTTCACACAGATCACCAGCTGCCTGACTGATTTCTTAGAAGAGAACAAAAACAGTGTAGGTGACAGTCAAGACATGCAAACTCAGGCGCTCCCAAATCCTATTTACCTTCCATCACTGCCTTTTCTTTTCTGATTCATCTATAATGAATATCCTCCTCTCTTCATTAGATCCAGTTACTGTTTCTTTGTCTACGGTAACATAATCCATGTAGTTTAAAAACACAGTTCATCTCCCTATCTCTATTTCTTTCCCCTTACCATTAGTATAATTGGGATGAAGCTTTGCCCATGAGACCTAGAGATAGAATTCCCAGTAATAAGGTATTGGAAGAGGTTAAAAGTGAGAGACCTTTAAGGCAGAAAGAAACATACTGCAGCAGCTGTTCAAATGAACAAGCCTGGGTTTTGTGAGGCTCTGAGCGCCTGCTGCTGCCACGTTACACATGAAGAGCTAAATGTGATGCCCAAAGGCAGAGTACGTGCATTTGACAAGGTAGGATGCCCTCCACCCACCTGGGTGCTTTCAGGCAGAGTGAGAACAGGGCCAGGTCCTGAAAGACACATTTCAGCATCTTCTCACCCACTGCTGCTGCTGGCACTGGTTTTCAGGAGAGGACAACAGGACTCAGCAAGCTCCCTCCTCAAGGATCTCAGAAATAGCACTGTAAGATATCCTGGTACCAACAAGAAAGATGGGAAAAGATTTGTACAAGAGGCAAATTGTATGATTTCTGTATTCTTTAAAATAAATCTCTTATCCTGTACATTGACGTATCTTTTCCGGGATTATTTTTGCAGCCATGGATTTCCCTTACTTCTTCACTAAGTGAATATCCGAAGTAAGACTTTAGTCCTAAGACATATGGAAATCAAACAAATCAAGATTCATATAAGCTGGCGTCCTCTGATTGACCTGTCATGTGTTGAAAGCAACTTAATCCTCAGATTGAACTGCATCCAGTCTATAAAAACATGTGGACTGGGAGGAGCGGATCTGGAGGCAGGCTGAGATGCAACAGGCAATAGTTGCTGACACTGCTTAGCAGTGCCCTCAAAGAGCTAAAACCCTTCAAATTTGTGGGATGCATCCCCCTCCACTGTCCAGTTTGGCTTGTAATGGAGAAGGCCTTGCAACAAAAAGCAACTCCGTGCTGTGAGATCAGTAGCTGTCAAGCCTATAGAACCGATAAAGGGCAGCCTTGGGGTCTCATCTCTAATGCTGAGTGTCAGAGTTGGCAAAATGTTGGCACATGTTCTGGTATTTGTTTCTGCCAGCTGCGCTCCATTTTGTATTTCAGGGAAAAAGATCAAACTCCTGAGTTTATTTCAGTTCCTTTGCCTTTCTGCAACAGCATCCAATAAGAGCGGTGAGCATAATTTGAAAACTATTTAATAGGAATATATTACAGTAAATTAATGAAGCGATCTCTTCTCAGAATATTATTGCCTGCTATTTGTCAGCATTTTGTAAAGCAATAGCTGCCCCTGTTCTGTTGCATTGTATGTGCCTATATCCTATCTTGCTTGTTACAAAGAGAGGGTTGACTCAATCTGTTTTGACCACTGACTCTGCCAGAACACCAAAATGCTGCTGTGAGCACCAGAGAAACATGCCAGAGATTAGACAAAGAAATTCTTTCTAAAACGGCAATACACAACTGCTCTGAATCCATCTTCAGAAGCATCAGGCAAGTCTGCCCTGTGAGACAAGAGCACAGGGGAGGTTTATTCTTTGAGCTGCCCAACTTGCCAGTGTCTTCCAGCCCGTGCACCATCAAGCACAGGAACCAGAGCGAGGCGGCAAACGCAAAGCAAGCCAGAGCTGACAGCTGAAGATGCTGAGGGATGCACTAGTCCAGAGGCCAGAAAGGCAGGAGGAGGCAAGGCCTGGCTGTCTTGTCCCCTGGAGGGGCCAGGACAAGTATCAAGGAGCAGAAATGAGGGACAAGGCTCAGTAGCAAGAGGGGTACGCAGCTACTGCCAAGAGACAGTGCAAGCAGATGAGGCCAGTCAAGGTGACTGAATCCTCTACCAATGAGTAGGGCACACATTTAGCAGTTGGATTTAGCAGGCCATTTCAGTGGAAGAGCTGGGCTACAGAGCTCCGAGCTCAGGCAGAGCCTTTTATCTGACCCAGAGCCCATGCTGCAATAGCAGAGAGATGGTGACACAGTGAGGGAGGAGGAATACAGCTTGAGCAACTTAGTTCTACTCTGCTAAACCTACTCTTGCTTATAGAGAGCTGGAGCTTGCAACTTTTTTGACAGAAATTGGGTAAGAGTTGGTTTATTGGCTTGGGTATTTTGTTTTTTTTTTTTTTAAATGCTAATTCAAAGAATGCCACAAGTAGTGATTACTGCACGATTTTAGGAATGTGATCAGAAAGCTGGAAGGAGACCGAGGGTAAAGTGCACATGGCCAAAGTGCTCTGTAGACAAGCAGGGCTGGCAGGACCTGGGTGAGGAAACCAGCCCACCCCACCACCACCTCCAGCTCCTGCCCGCCTTGCTCCACAGCCCTGCAGCATGGTGAGCACGACCCACTGTACAAAAGAATACGGTGCAATGAGGTCATTAATGAGGCCATGCTGCAATTAGCTTTCAGAAAAATACACTGGTAGATGAACCAGTAGCATACAAACATTAGGACCAGTCTTTTAAAAAAACCTCACTTGAACTCACTTGCATTTTTTGCCTCTTCATATCTACAAAACTCTCAGAACCACTTCAAACTCTCGTTCCTGGTCTCTTAAGTAATAATGCCTTGCAAGACAGGCACAAGAAGGAAAAGGATCCTTCATTATAGAAATCCTGCATGATACACTATCTTTAGAATAGTTTTTAGGTAAGACACTAATGTAGCTGAAAATCGCTGAATTATATAAGCTCTAGTATAAGATTTTTCACATTTCATGGAAACACGAGTACAATCCAGCACATTTGTTATTCATTACATGAATCACCATAAAATCCCAGTCTTGCAAAATGTAATGTCAGGAAAAATCTGATTAAATGATGCTGTCCTCCCTCAGGGAAAACCTAGTTCAATTAGAAGAAATTGTGTTAAAACCCGCATTTCCTGCTCTATTTCACCTTATTTATCATTTTGATAACTTTATGCTAGGCTAAAGAAATCCAAAAACCAGTGAGTGTCAGGTAAACACTAAAAAATATATGCATTTATTATACTCACTGACTTAATGCTATTCAGTTGTCTATTTTTGAAGCTTAAGTACTTTCTTTGGGCTTAATTTTGTCATTTTGACATTTTTAATAATCTGAATGTTTAACTAGGTCAGTCTGGCATAACTGGAGCTGCCTGCTTTAAGTTTGGTCAAGAACAGCCCTTGAACAGGATAGTCAAGGCTATTTTGAAACTACATTTAAGTATTCTCAGGCATTAAGTGAGAAATTTGGTTTTTTATTAATAAAAATCGTTGGTGACTCTTCACAATAATTGTATCAGTATTCATTTAACTTTGATTTAGGAAGACAGTTGTATTGTGAGTGATTAGATGATTATTGAGAATATATCTGAAGATTATCATCTATAATAGATATTTTGTCTTTTCCTGCCTTTGATTTGAGTTTGTTGAATATTATGCAGCTATGAATGCTAGTGATTATGTCCTTATTATTCAAGTGAATGTAGTTGCTACTCTGTCAATATACAACCAGCTTTAAAAACACTAGCTAAATTCATACCTTACACCACTGACACGTGGCAGAGGTGTTGAGAAATAAAGCATGATACTTGTCTCCTTAAAATATAGATGTGCACTGCATATTTTCTATTGCATATGCTAGTCTGCAAGGGAATATATTGCACCATATGAAGTGTTGACATCTGCTACGGCTAATAGATATTAATGAGCTTGCACATCAGTTCTCCTTCGATTTACTGGGCTCATGGCAAAACTGTGAAGGCTGATGCAAAGGCAGATTTCATTGACTACTTAATTTTCTACATGCTGGAGGCAGCTCAGGACAGATAACAGAGCAGCTCAGGGAAAAACTGTTTGAGTTGTCTTCTGATAGGGTAGGAGACACCATGCAGCCAGCTGCCACTCATCACGCCAGTGTAGCACTCCCACTCAGTCCGACCCTCCCAAATACACGATCCCCTCTACTTTAAACTTTGTTCATGTTTTACTGGGGAAATTTTTGCTTACCTTCTAGACTGATAAATCAGCTGTAGAGAGGGACAAGGCCAAGCAATGCTCCTGCCAATACAAGAAGACTTATTTTGCAGCTTTAATGCTATCAAGATATCAAGAGTATACACTTCTGGGCAGTGATTTTTATTATGAGAATAATCTCTAGATTCAATGAGTTTTTGATAGATATTCAGTTTCTTGTGTACTTTTTTGAACAGCCGGGAGGAACCATACAAAAAAGAACATTTTTGTAACAGACAGTTTTCAACATGAAAACTCACAAAAAGAAAAACTACACATCCAATTTTTTCTTTCCATTGACTGGTAAAAATAGGAATTCATTAGGAAAGCAAAAAAATCATATAATTCCTTGCTTCTGACTATTGAGAATTTAACTTTCATCCTGTACAGACAACACAGTGTTTAGCAGAATATCGCAATGCAATGTGCAAAATATTAATCCTTGTACTTTCCCTTAAATGTTTGCTGGTGTGCGAGATTGTAACAATTTTGTTATTCTGGGAGTACTGGGAACAGACCTAACCTAAAGGAATTCTTAAGGTGTAAAAAAGGACAATTTTTGAGGAAAACACACCAAAATTCAGTGTCAAAGTGAAGGTAGCAGTTGAAATAAAACTTTTAAAAATAATAAACAAGGCAGAAAGAAAAAAACAGTCAGGATTCCACAAATAGCAAGACCTTGATAGAGTATGTTATTATAATATATGGAAAAAAATCATAGATCATTTATTAGAAATAAAACAGAGGAGTAGGAGAAATTTATGACTGGCATAGATACCTTTCTACATAGATGGTGTATAACGCACAGACAGAAGTGTTTAACTGGGTTTTTTTTCTGTTTTCACAAGAATGAAGTTTCTAAGAGCATGATGAAGTACTGTCTAGCACTTTCAAAAAGGATATCAAACAGCAAGTACAGGGGATAAATACTTTTCAGGCTGCAGTCCTGAAAAACTTGCATAGAAGATCCTATTTCTTCTGGAACTCAGTCATGCTTCTGAACAGAAGCAAGCTCATCGGCCTTTGATCAGAACTTTTTATTCAGTTAGTACTTAGTGACCTAAGAGTTTGCTTAAAATGCAGATTTATAGCTAGTCAATACCTCAACTCTGAATTAACACAGTGTTCATATCTCATTAGCAAATAATTTGGCACGACAGGAGTAGATCAAAAGACTTGGTGCTGAGGTTCCTACATCTTTGTTAGACATAGCCGAAGGAATTTCCTTTGAAGCAGAGTTTGTCTGGTTCCTAAGACTGAAAGTCTCCATCTGCTGCAGCTCAATGCTGTTCATGGCCAGTCATTGTTTTGGACTCTCCTCTCAGAGCTGGCATGCATTCCTGAGTAGTTGGAGGGAATTTTTCAATTTATCTTCCTCCAAAAGAAATTTAAAATCCAAAATTGTGTTCCTAACTGAACCAGAACATACTAAATGGAGCTGATGCAGGGATTTTCTTCAATCTCACTCAAATCCCACTACAGCTGTAAGCATTCATCTAAAGTAACAGTTTCTTGCTGTGTCACCATCCATGTCTCATGTCCACTGATTCTACCTAAACCCTCCCCTGTATTTAAGGGTGTGATTCATAGCAAAACCAAAGTGTTACAGAAAAAAGAAACCAAGTTGCACCACTTTATGTCTCCCATGAAGTTCTCCAGAGGATTGACTTTGGCAGTGTTAGTTCCCATTAGCACCCTGTTAGCTGGTAGGCTGAATTAGCACTTATGAAGGTACCATGTCTTCTGCAGCTGATCCACCCGAAGAGCAGAGTAAAAGCTACGAATCATTTTGCAAGGCTATAGTACTATGGCCACTGCTGGAAAGCCTTACTGCCTGAAAAAAAGGTGTCAGGGTGTGAAAGAAGGAAAAGCAGTAACTTACACAACTTCTTCAGCCCTAAAATGGTATCTCATATTTAGGAGCTCTTGGCATCAAGTACCCATGGAAACTAGGTCTGTGTAAGTCAAAACCACACAGGCGAGCAAAAATAAACACAACTGAAAATCTTCATTTGAGTTGATGCAGACAATAATTTTTCTATGTGTTTTCTTTGGTAAATTGAGAAGAAGATTTGAGAACGGTAATAATTTTGGGGTACTTATGATGAGCAAGAAAAGTAAAGAAATTCTGGCTTACTTTCATAACAAGAGTCAATTGCCTTTCAAACACCAAGAAGGATGCATCTATGCAAACCATGCACACTAACTACCATACTCTGGAACTCAAGCTCTCCAACAATGAGCAGGTCACTTCCCAGGCAGATGGGAGCCTCCTGTTCAAATCTTGTCTGACTGATTCAGCACAGCAATTGGAATTTATATCTCTCTTCTCCAAAGACAGGACCCTAGCCATCAGACTGTATGTGCAGCATAGGCAATGAGGAGTCTCCCTTATTTTCTCTTCTCAAAGCTGCTTAATTTTGGCTAAATTACTGCAAATCAAGTTAAACTGATTGACAGTTATGTGGAGAGAGAGAATGATGTTAAGCCTGTATCTCATGTGCTAATAAGGAGGGTCCACTACATTTCCAGTTAAATCTAAAAGGTTTTAATTCATTTTCCTAACAGTTTCAAATAAAAATTACTTAAGTAATGGGAAAGTAGGAATTTTTTTTCCCTAGAAAATGTTGATCCTTTCTTCCACATCTTCTGACTAATCCATAGAGAACATGGATGTCAACTTCTACACTTGCATTTCCCCCTTCTGTGAGAAAAGTTATCAGATAGACGCATGCAAAATGGAAAATGTAAACTACCAATTGAAGGTAAAGAACAGTAAGCCTCCTCAGGGAAATACAAGTGTTTTGGTTAAATTATCCTGAGCTGCAGAAATGGACTTTCAGGTGTCTGTGTATATGTATAAATATAAATACACACATCACAATCCCAGTTCTAGCAAGGGGAATATGCAGATCTTGTCTCATTCCTCACATTCCATTTTCTTCCTTGCCTAAAGTATATTTAAATACATCCCAGCATGGAGTATCTTTGAATTCTGGTTTGGAAGGAGTACTCACCTTTCTAAAATCTAAGCTTTCTGGTTAAGCTCTTTTCAGAGGAACAGCTCTCATTTCCCCTTTACTTGAGGAGTACAGTATAAGGAACACTTTGCCAGTCTACGGGCAAAAAGCTCTTATAGAAAGAAATCTTTCACAAGTCTCTTGTGCAGCATGAAGGCAACCCTTTGGATCAGCAAAGACTTCTTTCGCATGTAACATTAATGGCTTGACCTTCTATTTTAGAGGCTGCAAATCATGATATATTTATTATTGGTAAGAAGCAAGTATTAGGGTATACTGTGTATACTATATGTAAAGAAAGCAACCTTAGGTGCAACTTAGCCTACATATTTCACATTTAGTCCCATATTTTTTTAATACAAGATGGTCCACCATATTTTTTTCAACTATATGAAATTTCATATTATGGCTTGCCAAGTTATTTTAAAGAGATTTATAAAGACAGCTCATAATATCTTCAGAGGCTGAAAACCCATTATACCTGTAGGAGGGATGGAAATTAATCTGAAAACCATTTTCTGGAAGGGGCTAATGGCTGAGAGCATGAGGAGAACCTGAGAACAATTTCAATGGTATTTACAAGAATGCATTTTTTCATTTAGCTCTTGGAAGAAGCTCTCACTCGGGTCAAATATGTCTTGGCAATTTGACAGTAAAATACAATTTGAGTTTGAAGCACTCCGAATCAAGGCTTCTAGAGTCTCACTTGTGGCCTGATAAGGAAAGTTTAATTTCAATAACTGCAGACCTGATTCTCTACTTCATTTCTTAAACCACTATGTCACTGACTTGGTGACTACACTCCCAAAGTGATACAAAAACCAGTTCCTGAATACCAATACTAGGGCAGCTGTCACCAGGGCAGCAGGATACAGGTCAGCTGGAAAAAACAGTGTCTGGACTTCTGTCATGTCTACATACAGGAAAGGACAGAGACAAAAGCAGAGATGAAACAAGCACATCTTAGACACGGACTTTACTGTGTGATCCCTCTCTGTGGCCCAGGGCGTTTTACTCAGTGTCAGTTTGCTTAGTCTCCAAAGGCAGTTGAATTTTGTGGCTCAATAATCTATGCCATCAGGTCTGAAGAGTTCCTCACTGTACTAAGCAGTGACCTGAAACAACAACTAATGAAGGTGGTAGGCACACCAGAAGCATTTAAATGCTGACAGCAAGGAAAACCTTAGAAAAAATCCTTCTCACAAAGATGATAAATCTCTTTACAAATTGCATGATATTTGGTGGTACATCCACCACCCCCACTGAGACATTCTTTTGTGAAGTAGCTGCTTTACGGTCCCAAGAGAGGATGTTGTCCATAACCCACCACACATCCTTTTCCAAGGAATCCATATGGAAATTTTAATGTCTGAAGCCTATTTCTGGTCAAATAAAACTTCTACTGAGTTCTAATGCTCAAATCCTAAAGGAATGATGCTGCTTCCTTTTCATAGCAGTTATGGGGAACTCTTCTCAGCAATACAGCCTGTTGATATAAACTGATGATAGGACGAGTTTTCTACATAAACTCATGGTTGTATTTTGCATACATCCATGCAAAACCAAGTGTCATTGCTTTTGTTCTTAGAGTAGAAAAAACATAAAATTTAATCTTGATTTGATGAAAGAGCATCTAATAAAGTATAGTTTCTATTCAGAGAGAACAGCATTTAAGTTACATTTCTTTTTGTTTTCATCAATGAGAAAGAAAAACAGCAAAGACTCCATGAAAAGTCATGATATGTTTTAATTTCCATATAACAATCCTTATCAAACTGAAAATGATTTTGCTGCTACCTTGAAAATTATAGCAGGCTACCTAAACCTCAGGCCCTTCAGGAAGAAATAACTATGCAGTGGAAAGGACATAAAGGTGAAAATGTTGCATTGGATAATACATTTACATGAGGATAACACATTTAAAATGCTATTGTTTAGGATAAAGACAATCTTTGTTTAAAAAAAAAAGGAGAAAAGATGCTTCTGAATGTTACTGTGATACTATATAGACATTTGGTGAAGATTAGAACTATTACTCTAAGTCTCAGTCAAGCAGTGCTATTAAATACGTCATTACATGGAACACTGCAATTACACAGAACAGTGACTCCCACAAAACTCATTTTAGACTGGTCAATTCTAGTAATTTATGCCTACCATCACTATAAGCAAATGAGATGAAGAACTCATTTTGTGAATGCTACCCGAAAGAAGATACAAGAGGATAGGAAGTAATTGCCTAGATCAATATTTTATTTATTTTTTCCTCATTTATAAAATGGGTCTGCTAATGCATCTGTAGAAATATAAAAATGGAATAACACAGTGCATTGACTACCCAAGGATGGCAAATGCTGTGTTATAAAAGAATTCTATAAATGTCTATGTATCTCCAAGAAGTTAACTCATAAAATATCAACAGAAAGTGCTAAGAATAAGTAGTGAATTTTCTGGGATTTGTAAAAACAATAGAAGTCCTCATTGTGCACTAAAAATGGGTACTTCTTTGCAGTCCCTCACCTGGAGCTCTTGCCATGCTCTGTATAGAATTGAATGGATTGTCCAAGCTCACACAGATCACATGTGGAAAAAGAAGGTCTTCAATGGGATTTGGAAAGGTCAACAGTTTAATTTGAATTTCATAGTTTGTTGAAATAGTGAGATGCAGGGAATTACACAAATAGTAAAGAATTAATGTGCAATTATTCAGATTGCTCATAGAATAAGGGAGCATAAAGTCAAGCAAATGGTACTTGATAAGATTTCCAAACGAGTGTCAGTTACCCTGGGACTAAAATCTTGTCAGGAGTAATGTAATAATCATACCAATTTTGGACAATCTGACCAACACTGCAGAATTGGTTAGAGAAGAAGGAAACAAAAATATTTCACCTTTCTGATAAAACTCCAGAGCGAATTTCATATATGGAATGCAGAAAAGCCCTTTTTGATTAATTCTACAATACTTTTGAAAACCTCTTGCCATTATATGCCCAGTTTAGAGGCCTAGCTGAATCACTCACAAATGTATTTCTGAATATGTTGTTCAATGTGTTCCATGACATTTTCACTAAAACCTACAATGAATACATTTTTCCATTTCTCAGATAATTATAAGTAATAAAAATATAATAGTAAGTAATCAGAAAAAAAATGGGACTTAGGACATGGGAACTAACAGAAGTAAAAAAAATGTCATGGAATTTTTAATGCCACAAAAATTATAATACAGCTTTCACTCTCCTTTCTGGACTCATGGGCAAAGGTTAATTGGGTGCAGGCAGAGAGAACATGGTATAGTGACAGAGCAGTACTGTCTGGGTGTAATTACTGCCAAGCTGCATTCAAGCTGCAATATAAGCATCCTAAAAAGCTTGAGAGGTGGAGAGATCTCAGCATGACATGTCATCAAAGAATATGAGGCAGGATAGGCAACATGAAATGTGGGAAGTAGGCATGACTGTACACTCATTCCTTCCTTCATTGAAAGTATTTCATAAATGTAAAGATATCAAGCAGTGAGAACTTACGGAATACTAGAATTAGTGGTTTGTATTTAGCATTTGTCCTTATTTACTCTTTCCCCTCAAGGCACTAGAATAGTTTTTAAAGACTCGAACACATATGATTTTCTCCATATGCCTCCTACCTCATTGAGTTAATGCATTAAATAGCATTTGGTGTTCTGTTATCTCATTGCTCAACATATTGTGTACACTTCTCACGAATATAATAGAAACACTCTTGGACTCTTCTGTTGTACCCACAGAACCACCAGGTGACTTTCAAATTTTATTTATATATTTTCTTGATCTGTAAGGTGAGGGAATAGATATGGGCACCCTTTTACACATACAATACTAAGTCAAATAGAGATTAAAATTCAGACTACCTACTAGTTTTAAACTCATTTTGAGGTGCCTCAGGACTGAATTTTCAGCACAGGTAACCTTTGTACATATATATAAATATATATGTACAATACAGTCTACATATATATTTGTACATAAATATAAATATATACGTACAATAATAAAGGCTATGTCCAGGCTGGTTTGTGTGACTTGCTCACTAAAGCACAGGGAGCAGCAAGAACTACGGAAAGAATCTTATTTCCCTTGACCAGAGTCATCTTAACTATATGAGTATCCTACCTCACCTAGCATTCCTCTGTCCCACACACTGCACATTTCAGCTTTCACAATGACAAAATCAGTGGTATACAAACAGCAGTCTTACTAATCACACCTAATTCTCCATTTGAGTGAATGGCAACACAAAGCAACACTCCCTTATGACTGACACAGAGATTCCCCTTCCAAAGATTGTGAAAATCATTTAACAAAAGCTAAAAAACTGTTTTTCATTAAAAATATAAAATGGAAATAATTTCAACAAAAACTTCTAAGTCTTGTAATAAATATAATTCATATAGGAACTGATTATCTTACATAGCATGGAGGAGGGGAAAAAAGTGATTGTCATCTGCACTAAACAAAGATGTGTGATTCATACAACTATTTTGACATGTATCTTTAGTTTCCAAGTATGATTTCCAACACCTGCAGAAGCAAATCTTAGTCAACTTGATGCATTATTTCAGAGCATCTAGACTGACATATTCACCCGCAAATTTATGATGTTGTGAAGCAGCTGAAGTTTACCATTCCCTTTCAGAAATGGTATTATTTAGAAAGCAAACTATTTATTCTTTCTATTATAAACCCAGTATAAGATTAAAGTTATCTTTTTCTGTTTCAAATAACTTAGAGCAGTTGAAGTCTGCTGCCATCCTGATTCCCTGTGTCTCACAAAGCATTAACAGAATTATTTCCTGAGCTTCATACTTCTGCAGTTTTAACAGCTTAAAATCAAATTACAAGCTCAAGAATCACAGTCACAGCCTTGGTACTGCAGCCTAGCTGATTTTCTGCAATATCTGAGAACACTACTTTTCCTAAATACAGTTGTAGCTTGTTAGACTTATCAGGTAAATGTGCTTATTTTGCCCTATGAGATGAATATTTCTCGCGAAGTAAATAAATACCAAACCTTGTATAGTGAACAGCAAATATAGCAAATTACTGCTGTTTTTCTGCTGCAGCACTGTATTCTGAAATCAATGCAACAGCCTTCACAGATAACGGACTGTGCTGGTGAGCATTGTTTTGTTTCTGTAAAGATCTGTGCATAAGGCACTGCAAATTGGCCTGATCAGAGCAGGTGAGGTTTGTCAAAGACATCTCTTGTTCCAGTTGACATTGTATTCTGGTGCTGACAGCTGAAGGCTAAGGTTCTGATTAATTTTTTTTCACTATAAACATTTTCTTTTTCCCTTGAAGGTACATTCAGTCTAGAAAACTGATGGCCCTTGGCAGTACTGGTTATTCTAATGTGGTCACTAAATATGCAAGGAGGCTTTGACTTATAATTTGTCCCTGAATTTTCCTATCTGTCTGGACTCTGCTCAAGGAGTGAGCAAAAGCACACAGTTTCAGCAAGCCAGTAACTGACATATTTACAGCCATGGACAGTTCTGTTCTCTGATCTGTTTTTTGGTCTCTGCACAGGCAAACAAACAACTTAAGTAGGAGTTTTGCCTGTGTAATGAATTTAGGAAGCCTTCCAAAATAGGAATAGGATGTGTGGGTAGCATCAGTGCAATAAATAGCCAAGTTTTTTCCCCTCCAATTATCTGAGAGAAAGAACAGAGACAGGACTGAGTAACAGAATTTGGATCCAGATACAAGTTTCAAATTACCAGTAGAATGGAGATATTCTCATATAGTTTATTTCTGACCTCTGAACACCCAAAAGCTAGGTACAGACATTACATATGGAGATTGAGAGAAAGCTACCACTATTATTCTCTGAGTCTTAGAAGCATTTTAAAAATTATTTAATGTTTGTTTTAATTATTCAAAGCAGGACACATGAAGATAGATCCCTGTTATGCAAATGCCAGACATGTATAGAATTTGTAAAGAAAAATTCCAGATATGAAGCTAAACCTTTCCTGAGTTGCAATCATATTTTGTCAATGTTTACCATTTCCAAGATTTCTGGATTTTTCTGGGTTTTTGTACTCTTTGTTCTGCCACTGAAAAAATACTATGCAGTGAAACTGTTTATTAATCCTGAAAATGTGTTCTTGAAGAGAACAAATTAGGCAAAATGCTGCTTACTAGATGGACAATCACAAGCAACATAAATTGGGCTTCAGGGAGAGTGCAGAACAGAACTGTAGTCTCCTTCATCCTAAGCAAGGACGACTAATTACAGTGTCTTGGACAAAATCAGTACTTTTTCCTCTAGAACTCTTGTGACTTCAGCTTGGTTTTCCATAAACTTTTCCATAAGCTTTTATGGAAAGCACATGAAAGCCCATGTTTCATGTTCCAGTTGAAGTATGTTTCCTTCAGCTGGAAATGAATGAACTTAGAACTCTGCTGGGGTGAGAAGATCTGAAATGTCTGTATGTCATATTGATCTGCCGGATTTTTGGTTTTGATCTGGACACTGAAAGAAACAGCAAAAAATCCATTGCTAAGTTGCCTTAGTGAACAAGAATCAGACCAAACTGAGGAAATTTTTACTTTTTTAATGCTACAGTATCCACAGTGGTACCAGTGATCTAGTTGATGCTAACCTAGTCAAACCAATGCTCTTGTGCTACTAAATGATATTATGAGGAAGAAGTAAAGAGACCTCTTAATGTAAGTACCTAATCCTGGCCGCGAGTGAAGATGTCAGTGCTGTGCCACACAGAGATTCCCTCCAGACTGGATCTGAACACTCACTTGCACATACTCTTCAGTTAGTACTTTCCTGTCCAGATGATAAACTTTATAAGGTGTTCCACAGCGGGTGACAAGCCTGTGTACACTAGCCCTTAACAGGAGGGAAGGGTTGCTTAAAGCAAGAATTTGATTATTTGGAACCAAGCTTTCGGCCCAAACTGCATGACTCAGTCCATTTACATCATGAAATGCTATATTCAACCTAAGAACACATTATCTTACCCACAGAGCAGTTATCTGTTAAGTATACTATGAACCAGTTAATCATTATTTGAAATAATGATGCTGTAAGTAGAGCCGACCTTGATTTTACACAGTCCTGAGTGACATCTGAAATCTCTCTGAGGTTAACACTCTGAACAAACAAATACTGAGTTCAATGGGACTTACAGAAATATAACCTCATATGAACTCTGTTTAACAGACAGATTGGAATATTTGGGACCTGCACACTTGGAGTTTATCTGCCAAAATACAAACAACAGTGGGGAGTGTGGTAAATGCTACCAAGGAGTTTAGGAAGCAGGGATCCTTTATCTTTCCCACTTATACATTTTTAGGCTGTCCAGGCTAAAGCACTAATATGCTGTCTAGACATTCATATAGAAGCTGATTTGGTTTGTAGGATAGTGAGTTATACAAATGACTAATTAACCCATATCCTACAAAAGCCATCTTTGACTGCCATTTTACTGAGATGAGCACATTAAGAGTTATAAACTTTATATGTTAAAACCTGAAATGTCCCATGTAACTTAATTTTCACAGATAAGAAATGCAAAACAGTCTTTCCAGTGTACCATGATTTTCTTCAGAAAGTAAAATCCATTAGAAAAGAAAGCTTTCTAATGCAATGACAGGGAGCACAGTCTCATATTCTGCATGTGGGACTGGGACTCACAAATTATTGTTCTGGTTTCTACAGGGCATCTCTCTTTATCAGATCTACCCATGTTTTATCAAGCCATGTGAGAGACAGCTTAATTATGAAGGGCAGGATTCAATCTACCTAATGTCAGCTTTCTGAGGTTAGGGAGATGGTACTATCCTCAAGCTGATGCTTATAGTCCTCTTTGAGACACCTGTTGTGGGACTGAGTCCATGACCCTTCAGAGCCTCACACTTCTTGCAGCTGATTATCACAAGACCACTGACATTTGGCTTACATGGCTTTAGCCTTCTGAAGTGGGGTGGGATGAATCCTGTATTTCTTTCTCAAAACACTAACGACAAAGGTGAACGAAGGTTTAAAAATTTGGATCTGGAGACTCAGCTTTCGCCCAAATGATGGCTATGTAATGCCTTTGTTTTTGTTGAACCCATTACAGAGAGAGGATCTCACAAGTATTCAGAGTGGTACTAAGTGCAATCAGGACAAACTGAAGAAAATGTCCCTGTGAGATATAAACCAACCAGTTGATATGACTGACTGATCCTGAAGGCAGCTGAAAACATCAGACACCAACACAACATTTGTGAGTTTTCTGCTCTAATGGCTGGCATGAGAACAATGCTATCAACCTGCAAGCAACTTATTTTCCTTATTGTCAGCAGGAGGTATTCCAAAATGGATACTTCATGTTTAGCGGATGCTTTGCAACACAATTTTGAACACAAATAGATCTAAATAGTAATAATATGAAGGCCTTCAGATAGTTGCCTAGATCATGCTGAGTAACTCAGAGACAGCAGAGATGAGACAATGATTGAGTGAGAACATGAAAATATGTTAAACACTGCATATGATTTTCAATAGGGACTTGTTGAAATCACATTCATTGCACTCTTGAAACCAAACAAGTGGAAAGCTTCTCTAAAAGGCAAAGATTCAGTAACACTCAGAGATGCTGTGATTAAGATGGAAAGCAGTGCATGGTACATAATGTTACATCATCAGCCTGAATTATTAATGCCTCGTTAATACATATACTAAAACATGAGGTTATGTTCTATAATACTGGTTAGGCCAAGTATACTGCAAACAGGTTTTATTATTCCCAAATAGAAAGCTCTGTATATTAAAAGTAAATGTGTGCATTTTACTAAAAGATATTTGGGAAAAAACTGACCAGCTTCAGTAAAATTACAGAGATTGACCTCAGTGTGAGTCAAGGCATCTTCATAAAATGTTCTTTTCTTATATTTTCCATTTTCCTTTCCTGTAAATCAAGTTAATCCAAATTTAAACAGTGTAAAATACAATGAATAACTGCTGTGAGGTCAGAAGTGGGTCAAAGAAGTATAAAGAATTAATCCAAGACCAAAGACCATTGTGTTACAGATACAATTATAAATTGAGGAACTCTATAAATTGTAAATGAAATTTGGCAGGCTGAGGCTGGTATGATTAACATTCTTTTCTGGGCATCACAATCTGAATTCCGTTTGCTGCCATGCATGTTCACCTTTGTAAGAAACACTGCTGAAGTGAAAATACAGCATGCTATATGGAAATTGATTAATTGTCATCATCCACAAGAAATGCATTAAGTCATCCAATTTAATGAATTAGTTTGATTCAAATTCATTGATTTTCCTTATTTTTGTGGGCTAGATGGTATTCTCACTTCATTATAATATGCCAGAAAAGGATATCCAAATATCATCTCACTACAGAAAGATTTGTGTCAGCTAATATTCTGCAGTTCCCAATAGCTGGGACACCTATCATTAACACATGACATATAACTGCTTTGACACATACCAATATCAGGAATTCATAACATGATTCATCTACAAAGGTTAGTTCTGAATACCTACTGATGAAATATGGTAAAATTAGAAATTTGGTTAAACCTTGTTGGTTGTAGGAGTCCTTCTTTTTCACATAGTTATCAGAGCCCAGTATTGGCTGCCTTGCTAAACATGATAGATCTTCTTCTCAGTTCGTTGTTTGAATTTTCTTCCTGTTTAGATATTCAGTCTGAGGACAGTAATAGCAAACACAACAAAAGTACAATACTGCTGGAACACTGCTTGTAGAGTCTGCACAGCGGACAAGCCACAGCAAGGTCTTCTAGTCTAAGCCAATTGCTGCAGATTGATCTTAAGAAAGAACATAAACAGAAAATTGGTAAAAGCCTTAAAATCCAATCTGATGCTCCAGTACATGTCCAAATATCTGTACTTTAATGACTGCAGTTATGGAGGAAATAAGTGCAGTAGAGTTAATGCTGCCCTGGCTAGCACAGCCTCTTCCTCCTTGAAAAGGCATTCACTTGACTTTGAGGAGTCTCAGATTTTTTACAAGAGTCAATGTCCTGTGCTGTACCTCACATATCACTATACTGAACAAGAACTTCTACATCCTGTAATAAGCAGCTGCTCTAAGTTTTGTGACAAACTTCACAAGAAAATTTCAGAAACTTATCTACTTTTCAAGTTTCCTTTGTTGTGTAGCAGGCTCAACTGCAGTCACTTCTCTGGCCTTATCCAGAGAAAACTATTTCTTCTGCTTGATTTTAAACTCTGGATTTTAGAGGCTTAGCCATCTATCTAAATTTATTAGTAATGAATGGTCATAATCAACCCTGAAAATTAAGCCCCAGCTGAATGGACTCCAGCACATGAGTACCAGAACTTCATGTGACAGAAGGACTACTTCAGAGGTAGGGCCTGATGTTATTCCTCACCTGGGACATTGCATCTCCACAATTACCATTCTTTTTTGCAGCTGAGATGATCCTGTCCATTTGGGAGGTCCTTCTAGCGCTGAAAAAGAGTGGCACAGGGTGCCATTGTTTGTCCAGAAGGTGAAGACCTGGTGTTTTTGTAGCAGAATATGTCCAACAGAGAAGATACCTGCTGGACCCTTTCCAACAGACATTTATTAGCTTCTCAGTAAAGAACTATCATGCACAACTTGGCTCTAAACTAGCTTAAGGTCTAATGCTTCCTTGTCTCCCTTTTAGCAACTGTGGAGGATGAGCAGGAACGTTTTGGTTTACCTGCTTCAACGTGAGTGAGTAGCCAGCCCTATGTCTGTGGGACTGAGATTCCTCTGCCCAAGCTGTGAGAAGAAGGAACTAAGATTTTGTCAGCAACTTGATATGCTTCAGATTACTGGATTAGATACTCAAAAGGTAAAAGGGAACATAAACCAAGCTGATATTTTTTGATCAATGTATACCACTTAAGTTTGTGATCCATTGTGTTTTCCAGTATTGAAATACCTGAAAGAAAAGGATTAAAGTATTTGTCATCTTGGTGTCTCAGCTCAATTAGCTGCATAGTCCTGACAAAGTTATAGAGAAAATTCTTTTTTGATCATTAGGTGTTAGACATAAGAACAAGAGTCAGTTTTGAAAGTGAAGATGAAAATATAAACTATACAAAGAGTTCTGAGAATTCATATAGTGCCACAGAACATTTCTGCTAAATTCCTATTTAGGAATTAGGGTTTGCTATGGTGACTGAGCCCAGGTGCACTGGCTGACGTCCATTTGAGCAATTACATTCAGCTCAAACTCCTCTTTTTAGAGGAGCACTGTATTCTCTCTTGATCCTGACACAATGTTCGATGGTGGTGCCTATTATTTGAAAGCTGCACCTAACCTCAGAGACACCTCTACTTTACTGATAGCTGAAAAAATCCTTGTACCCATAGTTCATATTCTCTTTCAGACTTTGCTCTGCTTCACAGAACAGACTTGCTATTGCATGTCTCGTGTTGAAGTGCTTAACCTCTTTTGCAAACAGCTTTGAGAGGCACAGAAGAGCAAGTGAGCCACATAGGTGATGGCTAGTTGTTCCAAACAGTAAGGAATGAGAAAGCATAAGGGGAGAGAAAAAGAGCTCAATATCATAGCAGCCTGCTCCTGTGTCCGGAGACACTGCTGCAACATCCCTTTGTAAGCTTGCCTGGAAAAGTAGAGAATAGTTCACATCTGTTCCAGCCATCAGTCAGCGAGATGTGCACAGAACATTAAAATACATCATTTTTCCCAAAGACAAAAAATTTCCCTCAGTCCTTTTTCATATTTAGTATCCCACCTGGAGTAAGTACTATGTAGTATCCTTATTTCTCAGCCTACCCCTGCATTAGGCAAACTACGTCACCACTAATATGTGAGTACATGCATGGAGTGGATATGAGGAAAGTCAAAGGGAAAGACAAGAGTATGATACAAGTATGATCTTACCATTCATCACTGTTCTGTTTTTCTAAGTCTTTGATTTGTCATCCTCCTTCCCTTTTTCCTTCATCAGCTACAGCTTTCTGTCTCAAGGCTACAAATTCTTTTCTTGGTTTCATTACCAAGAGAGGTGTACTTCTAAATCCATTAAGTGTCTTAGGATGTTTAGCCACAAGGGGTAGAAAAGGGCACATTGTTTTGTCATGGAATTAGCAGAACTGTGCACTGTCTAATGACGTGCCCTTTAAAAAAATGGGCATGCCTCCATGCTCTTCTTTAAATCACTGTCTCCCACTTTTTAGTGTTTTCCTTCTTTTTTCTTTTATCCTAATTCATGTTCATGTTCAACATTCTTAAAGTGATACAAGGCAGAGCCAATTTCTATTCTGGTACATGACTGGCTGCTAGTAAATCATGACACACCTTATTTTTACTTCATTGGGAGTTTACTAGAAATGCCGCTTTACCCATGATGCCATCATGGGGTAACAAAAGGTTTTTAGGAGAAAAACATACAGGAACAGTTGTTCCTGCACAAAAAACCAATAACAAATATCATTATTTTATGTCATTCAACATACAGGAGGGGAAAATAAACCCAATGGTGTTTTTGCCCAATGGAGAAGTACCAACTTGGTTAAAGGGGAAAAATTATTTTCAGACTTCTGACAAGATTTTACAGTTAGCAAAAAATGTGAAATTAAATAAAACACAAAAATATTCAATTTTGTTCTTTTACCATCATTTCTTATTCTTTCTAATAGTCCTGTTTACTCCTTTTCTGCCTCTTTTGATCTGACTTGATGGAGTTGCCACCTCTTTCTCTGCCTTTCATTGTAGTCTCACAGTTGGCCAAAGAATAGAGGAAGTGAACAAAGCTGTTGATATGTAAATAACAGCTTTGAAGATAGAAATACCAGATTGTTCCTAAAAAGAAAAATGCAATTGCTTTTTTTTTTTAACCAGATTAAAAAAAAAAATCCTGATGTAAAATTCAAATGGCACCTGAAATCAAAGATTCCATTATCTCTGAAGAATAATCATTTCAGTCAAACCAGGTATTTCCAGAGAGCTGAGGAAATTGTATTATGACAAATGTTACATTCTAAATGTTGTTAACAAAATTGCTTATTTCAACTCTATTTCAGTTTCCATGTATTTCATTACAAGTACCTTTTGATAGGACATTTTAAGAGATGGGATGATTTTCCCCTACATAAAAACAACTGAAGGCCAGATTTTGATGCTGTGGCTCCTGCTAGATGGTATCTGAAGCAGAAAGTCACAGGAAGAGACCTCTGGTCTCTGAATCTCTGGTCCAACCCCACTTCTTAATCAGGACCACATAGAGTTGGTTGCCCAGAACTGCGTCCAGAAAGCTTTGGAAGATCTCCAATCCCAGAGACTCCACCACTTTCTCAGGCAACCTGTTCCAGTGCTCAATCAGTGTGACAGGGAAAAAGTGTTTCCCAATGTTCAGAGGGAACCTCCTTTGTTTTAGTTGGTGCCCATGCATGGCTACTGTGCTCCCAGAATCTCCCCTGATCACAGAATTTACAATGATTCCCTGAAGTCAACAGACAGTGACTTCAACATTTCTGGGCTTCTGTATAAGTAGCACGATGAAATTATGTCTGTTCTCCTGCAAGTACTATTCTAGTTTGCATTATTAAGTCCATGAAGTGAGTCCATGGAATGATTTATAGGTTTTCGCTATTCAGTGAGATACCCTAATACTTTAGACTAAACATGCAGTTGGTGGTGTGCAGATAATTTCCAGATTATGAGTTGCACATGCACGAATATGATAGAACAAGCCTTAATAACTGAAACAGGCTTGATGCAACACAGCCTCAGAAGGGCGTAACTGCTGCTGAGGCATTGCCCCAGAACGCCAAAGGAGAGCATTACTGATTGTCCTTATGAATAAAAATTTTCATGATTCAAAAATTATTTATTTGAACTACCCAAAATGAGTATTTTTATAAATGTTTTTAAATGAATGTTTTTAAATCTTCATATCCAGTAGTGAATGAGTGGAAGTGAGCACATCTGTTACTGCAGCCCCATCTGTTGTCTAAGAGCTATGCAAGGTATCTTAGTGTGTAAAAGTGTGTGTCAAAGACTCCTTCCCAGCATTCAGAAATAGTAAAATTTTTGCCTTTTGGAGAAAAACATGGGGAACTCAGGAGAATCTCAGGAGAAGTTCAGGTAGTTCACAAATTATGTAGTGGCCTCTCTAAATAGCCCAGTTTGCCTCTTCAGGACACTTTGATGTAGACAGTTTGATTTGTTGTTGATTCTGTCCACATTCTGAAAACTGGCAAAGTGATGCTGACTTCTGTTTTCCAAAAGGTTACAGTTCTGCATGGCAATAAATGATGGGTAAGCATTACCAGTCATAAACAGTCAAGGTGCCTGATAGACAAAAGATCAATGGAAGTAAACAGCTCATATTGCCTGATTAAGTTGGCACCAAACCAGAATTAATAGGGACATAAAATTTCCTGCTCTTATCTGGCATGTAGGCTATTTAATTACATTTGTTTCAAAGATACTGATGTAGAACAGACAAGTTCTACATTGCTTAAAGTTCTTGTTCTTAGTGACTATCGGCAATATGAGACTACAGCATCGTCATGGTAAGCAACAATATAAGTTTGGGGTTTTTTCACAATGTTGTTTTTAATAGGAAAAGATGTCTTTAATCTTTTAATAGGAACAAGATGTCTTCGTTGTCTTCAGTACAAGTAGATGAGGAAGATACAAAATCCGATAGAAAAGAAGCATAGTTTTTCCCAAAAAGATATAGTGAATTAGAAAGACTGAATAAGAGAGATTACAAGAAACTGAACACAAATGGTAGAGCAGATGCAGAAGTTACTGTGAGAGTACCTGGCTGCCAGGTTGAGCCTGACAAGTTAAGAAAAGAAAGCAGAAGCTCATTTTTGCCCTTGGAAACACAGACATAGGAGCATGGGAATGTCTGCAGTCTCAGAACAAAAGGAACCCACTGCAGGTAGGACCCATCTATGTTTGGTATCCAAAGTTCACTGTTCATCAGTGGGAAGAGGAAGATCAAGATGATTAGAGGAATAGAGCATCTCTCCTATAAGGAAAGGCTGAGACACTTGGGATTGTTGAGCCTGGAGAAGACTTTGGTGTGACTTAACTGCTGCCTTTCAGTACCAGAAGAAAACCTATAAGAAAGATGGAGAGAGACTTTTTACAAGGGCATGTAGGGATAGGATGAGGTGGAATGGCTTTAAACTGAGGTTTAGATATTAGGAAGAAATTCTTTACTGTGAGGGTGGTGAGGTACTGGAACAGGTTGCCCAGAGAAGTTGTGGATGCCACATCCCTGGAAGTGTTCAATGCCAGGTTGGATGGGGCTTTGAGCAACCTGGTCTAGTGAAAAGTATCGCTGCACATGGTAGGGGGTTGGAACTAGATGATCTTTAAGGTGCCTTCCAACCCAAACCATTCTGTGATTTCCAGAAGTCTTCAAGTTTTTTTTCCCTCTGGATGCACTGGCATCCAAGACAGTTGTGCTTCTTTCAGGTAGTACAGAGATTTGCATTCCATTGTGGACTATCTCGGCCCTGTGTGTCCATCCCATGAAGCAGCTCAAAAGGACAATCCACTTCAATGCAGGGGACAAGCACAAGGTGGAAACTATCATATGCATATTCTGCAAGAAACTGTTTGGACTAGAGCATTAGATTACACTTCTGTCTCAAGCTGCTGCAAAGCTACATGCTCAAGTGCCAGGTTGAATCATTCATGTGAAAGGAATTCTCCATCTGAGGCAATTTACCAACTCCCTAGTGGGGTGTTGGGTTTTCTCATCTTGTCCTTGTGCTACAAGAATGCCCTTGGCTGCTACCAAACTGTTTAGAAAGGAGAAAAAGGAGAAAACCACTTCTCATAGTGTTCATTTGACTGAAACTAGAATTAATGCTATTCTTCTCACCTCACAACCTCCTCATTGTACCCAAGTCCAGGATAAGAATAAAGTGAATAAAAAGAGTCTATGCTCTTCAAGGTAGATCGGGGGGGGGGGGGGGGGNGGGGGGGGGGGGGGGGGGGGGGGAGGAACAAACAAACAAACAAACAAAGAGTGAGGTTGAGAAATTTCAACTTGCTGACTTTCTTCCAGCATGACTTAAAAAAGGCTTAAGTGTCTGGACTCTAAACTCATCCACTCATAGAAAAAAAATGTATATATTTAATGGCAAATACTAGCAATGATTCCTTTTACCTCTAAGTAGACTGGAAGATTAAAGTTTCTGCCAATCTGCTGAGTGAACAGTCAGGCCAAAGCATCATACATGCCCTCTGTATATTCCCAGGCAAACAGAACTCACTTTTAATTTAAGCACAACAGGGGAATAACTTATGGAGCTAGCTATTAGTCACAAGTCAGGTTGCCCTAGAAACTGCACAAATTAACTTGAAAAAATAGTTGATTAATTAAACAGAAACTCTACAACCTTAGGTACAGAGTGTATTTTTTTCTGTCTGTGGATGCATAACACAAAAGAATCTCAGTTCTGATATGGCCTTCCATGCTACTGTCAGGTAACATTTACTACTATGAATTAACATTTTGCATTTATTTATTTATTTATTTATTTAGACTCACCTCAAAGCTTCCAATCTCTGTTATGAAAGCTGAGGTCTGGAATATCAACTATTAGCACCACTGGGATGCTCTCATGCACAAAATATATGGTCATTTGCACTGAAGGATCTCAAAATACTTAAAAGATTTCCATTGGAAATCTTTACATGTTTTTTACTGCTTATCTGCAACAGCTCATCTGTGAGATTTTTATCTTTGATTAGATGAATTTTCTAGTGCATCTATAATTGGTTAATTGAGAGAATAATGTGAGAAATTCTAAACATGATAGTTATGTTTTGAACTTAAATCTTTCACAAAAAATTCCTACAAGGACGAAAAATGTGACTCCTTACTTATTTAATCTGATTCTTATAACTACTGCAAGTCCACTAGTGCCACTACTGCCATTTGAAGTGAGCCTTTTGTGAACCTTGCTATTTAAAATGCCCATGATAGTAGGAAGCAACTGTAATTTGGCTATGAATCACAGAGCTATTCACAGGAAGATTCTTAGCAAAGCCAGAGGCCTTGCTGTCCATTACAAACCCGTGAACTGCCTTCAGATAAACGCAGCTTGTCCTTCCATGTTAAACTACTTGTTGCAATCCACCAAGCAGTCTCCATTGTTCACCCCAAAGAAAACACACTCTGGAACAGAGAAGCTGTCTAATTCATTACAGCAGAGACTAATTTTTTCAACCAACTGCTTTGTACTGAAAACTGTAAAAATCCCCAGTGCCAGCAGAAACAGGGTTTTTTTTTTCTTTCCACGCAAAATTAAACCTTTATTTGCAATGGTAAAACCTCCTTTTTCTTTAAAAACATAAATAATAATAATGGTGTTCCTTTTGTGTGTATTTAGCACAAAGGCAAATCTCAAAGAGCTTTCTTCTATATCATCTTTAAAAAGAGTCTCTTTCTGGGTTTTATGCATCTACAGAGGCTTTGAACAAGAGGAACCAATTTATTAGACTACATTTATCTTCCTCCTGGCTCCTTTCAGTTAATATTTGTCTAATATTTGTTAATTACTACTAAAGATGCTGTATCAGGTAATGCATTTAATTTACCTCCTGAGCCTGGAAATGCAGGATAGGAAGTGTATTTATGTATATGACACTGTAGAGTAGCAACAGTAGCTTTGGGCTACAGCTGCTAAAAATAACTTGCTCTGTACCGCAACTCAGGTATGAGAGAGTCAAACCATTCATAAGAATTACAATTAAAATCATCAGATGGAGTGGAAATACCCTCCTCCATCACTCTGGCAATTCCTTTTTGATGAGTCTGTGCACTGGTGGAGTTATTTGCTTGGTTTGTGTGCTTGTTGTTTTATGAAAGGCACAGTATTTCTTTTGTTTTCTTTGCTGGGAACCAGGTTTTTTTAGAGTTTAAAGAGAAGTGGGCATAATTTTAAGTCCAGACCGACAGCAAGGAAGAAAAAGAAGACAATTTTTCTAGGACAAACAATGTTGAGACTAATGGAATTTTTTTAAAGGCAATGAAAACAATAGTCTTAATAATAAATAAAATCCCTTTAACATTAATAGGAAATGTGGCCTCCCACATACATTTAATTGGTGTATTTTCCTTTGCACAGCCTCTAGGGGCAAGGTTGACCTACTCTTACCAAAGCATGCCTCCTTGACAAGCAGTCCCACTGAAGTTGAAGAGATTGATGATGCAAGTAATCTCCCATCACCTGGACCCCAGAATAAATGCTGCACAGTAACAGTCAGAGGAAGAGCTGAAACCCTGCCTGGCGACCCTGCTGGGAAACTGGCTGTTAGGAAACCAAGTGAAGTCAGGGGCAGTGACTTGTATAACACACTGGGATGGCCTGGGGATAGGGACAGGGGCTCTTTGCCTCAGCTTCCTTCTTTCTCAAAAAGCAATCCCAAAAGGCATGTGGTTGATGCACTTGGAGCAACTACTGACTGCAGCAGCTTTGTCTACTGACTTTCCAAGGAGATATGGACAGAGCCTGGCCCTTTTCCTGCACGTTGACCAGCACGACCACCCACAAGTGAGTGCAGGTTGCTCCCGTTATACCACTGGCAGCAGTATCCCAGGGAAGCTGCCAGCCAGGGACTGTGCCAGGGCTGGAAGGGCACTCAGGCCCCATGTCCCACACAGGGCCAGGCAGAGGAGCAGCCATAGTGCTTGGCTGGCCAGCTGGCCACCTCCCCACAGTCCAGGCCACAGGCCACTGGCCTGCACTGGAAGGAAGTGGCTTAAATCAGCTCCAACTGTGCATAAGTTATTGCCCCAGTACTCAGGCTCTACCTGTTTTACCTGTGCTTTGGCCTTTCCCTGCCACTCATGAAGCGGACAGAGCACCTGGATAGTTCTACTGTTTTCTTCCTCAGGGTATTCACTCCATGAAGAGGAATGGTTCTTCTCTGCTCCATGTTAAGCAGCAGCAGCACAGACAAAGGCTCAACTGTCCCACCAACACCTACCCATGATCTACATCGGGATTCAGAGTGGCAAGAAAAAAGCAGTTCTTTTTTCTTTCTTCCAGTTGGAATAAACTGAACATCTTCTTCCCCCCTTCATTTTTTTCTGCCAAAGTAAAACAAAACAACTTTCTTATCAAAATGTTTTTCCATCAGAACATTTCTTCAATCTGAAACAAAATGTTTTGTCCTGTGGCAGACATACAATAAACAACAGGAAATGAAGGTCTGGCTGCCTCTCTACCACTGCCTCCTTCTTCCAGAATGGGCAGTGATAGGGACACTTCTGGGACCTGAACTCCAGGCTCCAGACTCAGCTCTGACTGAAAGGGTTCCAATCTGCACTGTCTTGTAGTGGGCTAGCCACTGTGCCATTCCCTCACTCTTGACAGTGGATGCTTTAGTATTTACAAAAATGTGTTTCAAAACTGTAAATATCAAGGAAGCACACATTGGGATTTTTTTTTACCTTGATGGTTAAGGCACTCTATTGAGACAAGAGAATTACAGTTCAAATCAATATAGGCAGCACTGAACACAGCTCTCACATGTTTTGCTTGACAACATTAATAACTGGACACAAAAGCAGAAGGGACACTAACTGTCTCTCTGTCAAGATAAGACTCCTCCTCAACAGCCTAAACATGTTTGCAACTGAAAGTACTTGGCAACTTTGATCCAAGTCCATGAAGATTTTGAGCTGTACAAAACCATGGTTTGGCAAATTTTCTATTTGTACTACTTGTAAATTTAAATCCTGTTTTGCTACACTGTTGTACAAGAACCATGATTTAAAAGAAGTCATTCAAAAAATAAGCAGTATATTTATTCATATTTTTGTGAAAACTGAATGCATTTTGCATGTGAAAGATTTCCTGTGTTAAATTCAGTCTCACAGTGCTGTTTTCCATACTAATCAGTACCCAGTATATTCAGCATATTCAGAATGATATATCCAGGATGATAGTGGCTTAGTACAACTACTAAATTATTCATGTGAAAACATATGCTGCACTAACACTGCCAAAGTGTTTATAAGCAATATGTCTGGGGAGGGGAAAAAAAAAAAAGAACGGAGAGAGAAGAATGGTCCCCAAGAGATCTTGCAACGTTATCATTAACAAATGTAGCACAAGACATAGTAGTATGCTAATGAAAATTGCTGACTACACCAAAATAGGAGGTAATGTCCATTAGGTAAGAATTAAAGCATCACGTTGGAAAGAAATCAGTGTTGTTAAAAAAAACCCAGGGACTGGACAAAAGGGAATATGGCAAAGCTGAAGGTTATGTACACAGGTTGTCTATACAGACAAACAAAACAAGGGGCAGGTAGAAGAGCCTGTGATATATACAGACAAGAAACAGACAGTGGGCAGAAGCAGTGACACTAATCAATAAAGTGACACATCCAAGCTTGCATCCTAAGCCAGGGAAAGCACCAAAACCACAGACTCATGCAGCATAAGGACAGTGTGCTAGGATCCCAACACAGTGGCTTTTCTGATGATCACATTGCTGTTATAGGACAAACAGACTCTCTTGCAGATGGCACCATGCAGGCATAAGTTTCCTGCCCAGCACCAGTTCTTAGGCATATCGTACATTACAACTTCCAAAGGAAAAACGGTGCCAGGGTCACCCCTTTTTCATAGCTATCATGTAGTCAGGGAAAATGGCTGGGAGTATTTTGTGTTATTTCTAAACTCTACAATCATCTTTTACAAGAACTTTTAAGGTCAGCAGAGAGCAACACGTGCAGCAAACAGATTTAGTGGGCAGATTAGCTAAGTGACCTCATAAAGGTAACAAAGCATGCTGCTCTTTCAATAAGCATCTTTTAAAATCTCTGTTAACTAACACTGAAGTATTTGCTTTGACAAGAGAGTTTGCTGCAAGTGTTTCCATGGTAATTCTTGGCCTCTCAACTGTGGGGACAATTCCAGCTAACTCCAACAGACAGAATGGGTTTAAGCTCACCTTCCTGGATAGCCTTCAGACTATTTTCTGCACAGACCCCGAGAAGAGCTGCAGTACAGATGGGGTGAGGAAGAGGGTGCTCAGTACCCTCAGCAGACTGCAAAACACAGGGTGCTCTGTGGTGCTAAGGGCAAAGGGTGCAAATGTTCCTTCCCACTGGTAAATCTACCCCCAGATTGGATGCTACTGAGATTAAAGACAGGAGATGCAGGACGGTCTTTCTCTCTGATTTTCCCAAACTTTGCCTGTAGCTGGAGCACAGCTCTCACTCAGTGCAGCAGCTGGTTGCCAGCTCCAGCTGTGGGCTTGCAGCCCATTCTCTGCAGGCCTCCTGGGACCCAGCAAAACTGGTGCTCTTGGACGGCCTTCTGCTATAAACAGCAGGAAGACGTCAGGCCACGTGAGCTAAATCCTTTCCTCTAATCACTGACTGCTAGTTGCTCTTGCAACAGAAACTCTTGTCCACTTGACTAACCAGCTGAACTGCATTTATCAGTATTGTTCCTTCAAATACCTCTACAGTGAAGCTATACACAAATAACATCTGGACACTGGTTTGTGCAATTGATATGATAATATTTTATACACATTTTATACTGCATGCAGTCATGCTCTCACCTTTCCCAAGAAGGTTTTGCATTTTTTCAAAATTTCGTCTGAACTCAGGTCATTTTTTGCAACCACTTATTAGGACCCGTGAGTTCTGAATTCTATTGTTTTCACATTCTTCTCAAGCTTATTTTGGCACTTGATTATTTCAGAAGGAAGAGGAAAACTGTGGCTCCAGTAAGATTAGAGGCTTGCAAACTTCCTCGTTTACTGTCTCACTGTGCACCCATCACCCTCTGCTCTAAAGCAAGGGGTCATCTTTGCTCTAAGCAGATCTTCTGACAGAGTAGCTTGATTATAGGTGACAATAGTACACTTACTAAGTCCATGTAGCATTAGAAGATGCTATATAGATTTCCTGTAATTCAGAGGAATTACAAGTAATTTTCCAAATTACAAATTTGGGCCACCGCATCCTGGGCTGCATCAAAAGAAGTGTGGCCAGCAGGTCAAGGAGGTGATTCTTCCCCTCTATTCTGCTCTTGTGAGACCCCACCTGGAGTGCTGGGTACAGTTCTGGTGTCCCAGAAGGACATGGAACTCCTGGAGTAAGCCCAGAGGAGGGCCACAAAGCTGATAAGAGGACTGAAGCATCTTCCCTATGAAAACAGGCTGAGAAAGTTGGAGCTGTTTAGCCTGGAGAAGAGAAGGTTGTGTGGAGACCTCATAGCAACATTCCAGTATCTGAAGGGGGCCTACAGGGAAGCCTGAGAGAGACTCTTCGTCAGGAACTGTAGTGATAGGACAAGGAGTAATGGGTATAAAATCAAAGAGGGGAAATATAGTTTAGATATTAGGAACAAATTCTGTACTGTGAAGGTGGTGAGACACTGGAACAGGTTGCCCATGGAGGTTGTGGATGCTCCAACTCTGACAGTATTGAAAGCCAGGTTGGATGGAGTTCTGAGCAACTTGGTCTAATGGGAAGTGTGCCTGCTCATGGCAGGGGGGTTGGGACTAGATGATCCTTAAGGTCCATTCCAACTCCTTAACATTCTATAATTCTATGATTCTATGAAACACATAAACAACATGCCTATAAATATTATGCATGTAATAGTACCACAACAAATATTGCATCTACCTTGCAAAGTATTATATATGCTATATACAACACTATACATCAGTAAGACATCTATATACATGTATATACATGTGTAAAGATGTACAAACCGTGTACTTCTATATAAAAAGATTATGGAACAGGTTATGAGTGCAAAAATTCTTGTTTGCTTTAATAATGAAGAAAGCAAATACGCCCTTTGTTAACATCTAAGATGCAGAGTGGTACAGGAATAAAGATCCTCCTTAATAAATCTGTAAATGTTAATAATATAAATTGTCTCTGCTGCACCATTGAGTGGTTTTATAGCTGCATGTCATTGTGACATACAACACCTCCAAATTTCTATCAGCGTATTTCATACCAAACTCACTTATATGTCCATTGGTTTCTCCTGTGCAGTACTCGCTCCCTCTTTTTTATTTTGTTAGTTTGAACACAGTGAAAGAAACTCAGAACTAAAGGCCAGGGTCAAGTCATACAAATATTGAATGTGCACTGCAGAGAGCATTTTTATTTTGCTGTGACAAAGCTGCTGCCAGTTGGCAAAAAAGCATATTGAAGGATACTTATAACACCCAGCCCAAGCAGGCTTTACACACGTGACCTTACAGTTCTCACAGGCAGTTCTGTGTGATGGGAAGTTTCCTTTTTGTGGGGTTATTCGCACCCTCCACCTTTGGGTGGCATACTGAGAAGAGCCACACAGAAGAGGAAGAGTCGGGAAATCCCACCAGATCCCTGAAAGCAAAATCGGTCCTGACATATTTACCAATCTGAGCAAAGCCACAGCGTCATCAAAGAGGAGGTGCTAATTGCTATGAGACTAATGAACCATCCCACATGGCTACAACTGCAAAAGCAGTCCCCGCTTGGCTCCTCTGTCACTCCACAGGGATATCCGATGCTGGTCCCAGGGGCATACACCACTCACTGTGCCAGTCCCTGGGAAAGGCATGTGGGGCCCTGGGACCACGTTCAAGGGAGCACTCACCTTGGAGGGGACCTCAGAGATGTTTGGGGTACTTGGGAAAAAGTGATGCAGGGCAGGTCAAAACACTGATGAAACCAAATGGTGTGGCTTCCAAAATCTTGCCTTTCTTTGAGATCTTTCATTCTATTGGGAGTGGATGAGCTGTGATTTAATTCTGACCTTCAGAGACAGTCTTGAATAATGTATTTATCTGAGATATAATCAAATATGGCTGCCAACAGAACTCCCAGAACTCCATTGTTTCCCTAACAGCTTTCTTCTGTTGTTGTTGTTGTTCTTTTGGTTTGGGTTTTTTTGGGATTTATTTTGGTTTGGTTTTTTGTTTTGTTCCCATTCATCACGTAAATAGTTTAATTGTGTTCTTTTCTTGAAACAATGCTATTTTTTCTGTTATTCATCTCCAGACATGAGCTATCACTTACTAAACAAATATTGAGTCTTAAATTTTTATCTGAGACAAATCTCCTGTAGGAGTCAGTATGAGATTTGTATAACTCCTACAGAATTTTTAATGTACTTGGAGAGTGAGTTTTACCTCTGTTTTTAGCCCTCCTATTTAATTTAACTACTTATGTAAAACAAAAATAAAACTTTAAGTGATCTTCAATTGAATGTTTGAAACCTCACCATCATGCCAACATAGCTGTCTAAAATAGAGATAAGGCAATAGGAGGAAATAGGAAAATAAGTCAACACACACTTGAAGGATGAGTATACCTATAGAAGGGAATATGAAGAAAAGCAGAATCATTTTTCAGGAAGTTATGCACTAAGAAGAGTTACTACACACAAAATAAGTTGCTTCTGGTTTTTTTATTCATGGTTGGAAAGAAACAAGAATATTTCGGCTGTTGAGAGGTACCATCATTTCCTACCAGGACTGTTTTTACTAGTATGTTTTAAATACAAATAATTCTTGACTCCCATTTGAGAAATATTTTATTTTAGTTTTGCTTTGCTCTCCTTTGTGGTTCCAAGACAACAAAGAAATAGGTCAATGCATTTAGTTAACTTATCATGTATGATATTCTCCATCAAGAAAAGACAGACACTAGGAATAACCATACCAAATTAATTAATCATTAGTCATTAATTAGTCATTAATCACATTGCTTTTAATCCTTTTATCTTGCCATTTATTTATTGCCTTAGATTTTGCAGAATTTTACAAGAGACATATGTTTTTGCTTCTGCCTATTAATTTCAGGTTGACAGATTCACTGCAGTGACTATGTTGTGTTTAACAGCAGTTGTATTTAATTAGAACATTCTTGTCAGCTGGGGAAGATAGGACAAAAATTATTGGGTAAAGTTTCCATATAATATGTCCCTGGTGGGGGTAAGTGCTAATAACAATGAGAACCTCAATTTCCCGCTCTAATCCCCTCTTTCTAGGGTTGTTTGCTACTAAGAAAGAACTCAGTGGTAAAACAAACAACTGGTTGGCTGGGAAAACACCAGGAATCCATCAATCTCAGGATGTGCCAAAGGAAGCAGAGGATTAGGACTCTTTTCTGCCAGGTACTGTGGGCTGCTGATGCGGCCAGAAGGCTCTTAGGAGGACTGGCTGTGTCATCTGGGGTGCAGAAAACAGTACTGCTGAAGATGCTAAACCTGTGTGTTCTGGGGGTTACAAATCAAAATCTAGCCCATGACTCTCTGCATTACATTCAGTTGCCTTAACCTTTTTGTTGCTGCATTGTATTGCATTCCAAAACTATATATTAACACTGGTTAAATTATTACTGGATCATATCTAGCACTGTATTGGAAAACTATTCAGCTTGTACTATTCACAGCTTTATGAAATTGAAACTGATTTAACATACCTACATGTATAGTTGTGTGTATATATCCAAGTTTATATAGAAAAGTGATCTCTAACCATCTTGTTTAAAGAGATAAAAAGTTATATGTGTGAGCATGCATGAACTTGAACACATTTATGTGTTTGTATATAACACAGTATTTAATGTGTTCACAAATACAAATTAAAGACGTAACTATTTCAAAAAGTCTGTAGTTGCACCAAATTTTGGTTTTCACTGATGATTTGTTTTGTAACTGAGCAGTGAAGAATGGTCATAGCACTGACTGAAAAAAAATCACATCTACTTTAAAGTTATTTTAATTTGAGAAAGTATCAAATAGTGCTTTGGAGAGATGGGGCTAGCGAGGGGAGGACAAATACTAATAAAATGGTTAGAATATGAGTAACAGGGAAGACTGATTGTAGGATAATATGAACAGAAAAAACCCTTTCTCCCTTTCTCAGGAGATGTAGTATCTCTCCTAGGGATCTGTGGCTCACTGAATCCATGGTACAGAGAGAGACAAACAACTCCCTGAAAATGGAGAGAAAAGACAGTATGATGAATAAGGCTTTGACAAAAAAAAAAATAAAAAAACCCCTGTCCTCCAAAATATCATAATCCTAAACAATTTCATGTGACAACATCATATGCGTCCTATTTGTCTTAGATTATTTGAGTTCTCATGAGGGATTTCATCCTTATATGTTTCTGTTCAGATTCCCTGAAAGTTCAGTCAACGGGTATTACTAGATAGAACTTGGTTTAGGTTCAGACATAAACACCTTAAGTAAACTCTTCAAATAAGAGTGAACAAAGCCCCCTACTTACGATGGAAGTAAGACCTATTTAGTTGTGGACTACTTCTAATATCAGATAGCAAAAAATTTAATATATGACCACAAGAGACTTTTTTTTTCCCCAAATCTGTAATTTCAGGGCTCTGTTTTGTCTTTGAACACAACACATGATTAATCTCAGTGTAGGATTTACAAAATCCTCTTTCAGCCATAGGATATACTCAAAAAAGAGGAAGTAAAATGTGGCTTGTGCTAAACTTAGCAGCTTTGGCAATTAATCAACTTTAATTCATTGATTCAGTCAAGTTAAATAGTTTGCTAGATAAGTATAGGAATTACTTCTGCAATTCTGAATACTACTGCGTATCCAGCTCAATGGGCTTTAGGATAAAGAAGCCAGTGTGATTTATTTGTAATCCCTTTAGTTGCTTTTTTATTTGTTCTTTCAGATTGCAGAGACTAAAGAATATGATACTTACCCAAACCCTTGGATTATTTCCATGCAGAAGATTTGACCTTAATGCTCTGTCTGCGTGTGTAATAAAATCAGATGGGTTCAAATGATCCTGGTACAGTGACGCATTCTTGATACTGTCTACTTATTTTAAGCATGCAATTCTGGTAACTTACGCCCACTGCTTCTCTGCCTGCATATGATGGGGATCATGTTAACCTTTAAAAAGGGATGACATTATGGCAAGTCCTGCTTATCCTGGGAGCATGATCAGCAGGGGAATGAGTTTGTCAAGCTCCCTTTCACTACTCCCAGGGTGTCCCAGCTACGCTTTTATTTCAGCATCTGTCTCCAGATGTATTTCAATTAAAATTAAATGAGGAAGGAAACTTAGAATCCCATATCGTATATTATTCACCAAGGAAGAACCCAAATTTCAGTATCCCATTAGGAACAGTTTCCTGCCCAATGCAATCCCCAAATGACCCTTTGTCTGCTCAGACCTGAACCCCACTGGCCTCACCTTTCTCATGCCATCATTACGACATTTAAGATCCCTGAGCACTAAACTTCAGGAGGAGATTGCTGATGAGACCACACCAAGGAAATACTCAGTCCCAATTGCTACAACTTTCCTCTCATCTCTTTAGGGTGTGTGTACGAGATGAACTGAGTACCCAGGGCTTTAAAATTAATTTCATGCAGAATGGAGTATGAGCTTTTAAAGGAGGAGAGGGAACTGAAACAGGTTATTTCAACAGGGTTGGAAATAATGTTGAAAGAAAAACATTTTATTCTGTAATACACTAAGGATGAGGATGTGAATGAAAATATTTTATGAATGTGTCTATGCACTGAGTGGGACACCTAATACAATATTTAACTTTAAAACCTGGTTTTAGCAGAAGTAAGCAAAGACCCTCAAGTTTGAAGCAATTTCAATCCTAGGAAAGACAAGCATCCTCTCCCCATGTCTACTGCAGCATCATATACTGAAAAAGCTATTCTACATTTTAGAGTACACTCTAGACTGGCTTTTAAACTATTTTAACAAAGCATTTCAGCATCACTGCTCATATTTCATTGAGAATATGCAGGATGAGAAAATGAAATGGTTTGCCGGAAGTCACTTCAGGTGGGCAGTGGCCCAGATCTTATGCAAGTGCTTTGTTGTGTCCCCCCTGCTTGTGAGATTATGATAATATTATTATTACCTCCAGCTGCATTCTGCTGTCTTATAACTTCATGTGCAAAGATATACTGAAAATCAAATGAAATGCTTAGGTTCACCTGGCCAAAAGGCTGAGTATCAAGTTCTTCTGCCTAAGAATGAAACGAATGGCCGTCTTGCAGTATACACAGACGGATCAAGCAGATTAACAGTTATGCAAACTTCCTTCTGATGTCAAAATACTCAAAAGAAGTCCTGATGCAAGAACTAGTCAATATCAGGTGCAAGATGAAGATGGTCAGCATGTTCTCAAACACTGGAATAAACATCTGGCAGGAAAATCAGAAATAATGGCTAACTTTGGGTCAAACAGCTGTTGTTTGTTTGGTTTGGTGTTTTTTTTTGTTTTGTTTTGGTTTTGGTTTTCGTGGTTTGGTTGGTTTGTTTGTTTGTGGGTTTTTTTAAATGTTAACTAATGTTACTGGACAAGGACACAGGGATCAAAACTAGTCTCAGTAATTTCCCTCAGAAATTGTCCTGGTGTGTTCCAAAGGACTACAAGACAAATAAATGCAGCTCCCTTTCACAAAAGTACATGCCCTGAGGAATCACCGTCTTGCTCTCTTCTGACCAAGAGCAACACAGAATCACAAAATCACAGAATGGTTTGAGTTGGAAGTGATCCTGAAGATCATTTAGTTCCCATGGGCAGGGACACCTTCCACTAGACCAGGTTGCTCAAAGTCCCATCCAACCTGGCCTTGAACCCTTCCAAGAATGAAGCATCCACAACTTCTATGGGCAACCTGTTCCAGTGCCTTACTATCCTCACAGCACAGAAACATATACTGATCCATTTAATCGCATGGAGATAGATTAAGGTTTGGGCACAGTAGCTTGCTCAGGCTCCTTTTGGGATAGATTTCTCTTCTGAGACTCTTCTGAAGCAGCAGAAGTGTATAAATTTTTGGGTCTGATTGAAGTACTGCTAAAATCAGCAAAAACGTTCATTTTTCATGAAATCTGTATGAAATTTGTATGAAAATACGTTGCATGTTGTTGGAAGGTGATGGCCATGCCAGTCCCCTAACTATCTTTTGTTGTACTGTGTCGGGTACCTGCCGGTTGAGCAACAAGAACCAGCGGGGCTGCTGGTGGGACATGCTGGTCAGCACGTGCTGGTGGGACATCAAAGCCAGCCAGCAGCACCATCCTCACCTGCCCGCTCTCTCGCTCCCAGGGCTCGGTCCTGCATTGCTGCAGGGAGACCAGAGACGAGCTTCCACTTTTGTCGTAGGGTATTTAGTCCACTCTGGGCAATGCTTGTGATATCCTGCTCTAAGAGCTGGTGTTTCACTACACAAATCTAAGCTAGATAACTGATTAAAATATTTGGGCCATATAATACAACAAGTTACTAAATATTAACCAATGCCTAGGCCCAGAAAAAGGAGACAGCTACTTCTTGTTAGAGCAGAGAAAATAGTTTGCTATCTGAAGAGAGATCAGAGCGTCCTGTAAGAAAACAAATGTTTCCTGGATATCGTGAAATAACTTACCAAAGCAAATCAGAACACTACTAGGAACTTTGGAAATGTACCCCAAAACATTGAATAACCAAAGAGTTCATTTACTAAAACTTCAGATTGGTGTAGCATTTAACATATGCAATCTGTGAAAAGGACAGAGACCTATAAATTCTCTTTCACTCAAGGCAACCTTCATGGCCCATGGATACTGCCATCTGAGAAATGCAGTTATCTAGTATATACTACTAATGTTACTCATAACATTCTTCTTCTAAATATTCAAAGAAACAAGGTCATCCCAGATGTTCCAGTATGTTAGTATTCAAACATCCTAAATCAAGTTAATCTGATCTATAAATTCTTTGTCTTCTCAGGGCTGCATCAGAGAATATAATGGTCCACTGTGACTTATGAAATCTTTTATAATTCGACAATAACCAGTCTTCTTAAAAATTCTCCTAGAAGATCTACATCAAATTCAAAAGGTGAAATTGTCCTAGAACAGAACTTCGGGCTATAAAAATAAATCTACAATATAATTATTTTGGGGAACAACTGGCAATTAGAAAATACTAAATTCAAGGACAGTCAGGCACTTTATGACTTTGCTAAAAGTCAGAGGCATGATTTACTTTTTCTGTTTGATTAGGTCATCAGATAAATAGCATAATTAGGAATAATAATGAAAACCGTGACGTTCAGTAGAAAACTTTCAGCCAGCTTTCTCTCACAAAGAGGAAACGTATGTGCCTTTCAGCAACCCATAGGATAAAATATGTTTCAGGTGCCATATGCTATCTTATCTCTTTGGATCCCATCACAGAATCCGTAGCCTCTAAAAACATTTTTACACCAACTGCTTCTTTGCATCACTCTTATTCACATTTTCTATTTGTAAATTTGCATTTTGGACATCATTTTTTTGTCAGACATGACAGGGTCATAGAATCAATTACAATGAGCTGTGCAAAATTAACAGATGAAATGGTGTGTTAGGTTTGTTTTCACCACCATGACCATTAAGTACAAGGCTGGCTCATTATGGGAAGACAATGTTTAATCATCCTCCAAATCCTGCAGATGGATTTACGTCTGTGCATATCCCCTTCTGTGATGCTCAATAGCCAGGCACAGTCTGTTCCAACCGTCTGTAAATAGTACCCAGTTCATTAGGCCGCACTGGTTTAGCAAAGCATTTTAACATGTGTGTGTGTCTTCTTAGTTTCAGAGGAGTTTAAGCCCATACTTAGAGTTAATAAACCTACACTGAGACCACATGATAATAGAAATTGGCCTTGTGTATGAGCATTGATGCTTTTGCGAGCTGGAGTTCACCACGAGTTATGAGGGCTAATACCAGAATGCAGCAATCTGACAACTGCATCTTGATCAGCCAGTGCTGCTACTGCTAATGAAAGAGTGGGAACAACAAAAAACAGAAAAATCCCCAGAGATCAAAAGGCAAGAACAAATGGTGAATAACCATTTTCTTTACAAGATTAGAAGACAGTCTAAGAAGAATTAAAAATATACATCAGCCTATGCTTACCATTTCCTTGTCACATTCCTGGCAACAACTTGAGGTTAAATTACGCTTAAGGGAATCTTATTTTAGTCTGATTTCTCAGCTTAATTATTTCCCTCCCAAAGGGATGGCACGTGGGGAAGGCACTGCAGTGCTTTGAGGTTCTTTCCTCAAACGAGATAAATGAGCAATGACACCCGGGATTTTGCCAGTGGAACTCTTTTCCAGCCTTGCCCTTCAGCTTCTTGGCTGAAGAAATCATGAAAACCATAGTCTGGCTTCTCACAAAGAGAAGCCTAAGTGGTACTAAACCTAGCACTGAAGCTAGTTTTTTAAGTTTCTGCCTATAGGTAGCAGATTTTAATGGTGACTTTAGGACAACAAACAACATAGGTTTAGGACAAAAATGGTTGGCTAGTATAATTCTACTGTTGCTATTAGAGCTATACAGAGCATGGGGTTAGTTTTCTTTATTTGCCTAAATTATTTTTAAAAGACTTTTTTCTTTAAAAACTTCAGAAAGGGTATTAAGACTAAGAAATTTGCTCTCGCTCTACCATTGTGTGCTTGACATTGATCAAATCTGTTGCATGGTTATGAAGAAGGGCACAGCAGCTGCTTAATGTCATGGCAGAAAGAGGACATCTGGTATATGGATACCACTGCCTAGGAAGAAGTAAGCAGAAAACAGGCTGCCTAGACAATAGAAAGCAAACCACAACAATGAGGCAAGAACTCAGGTTCAGTTTCAATCCTCAATGGGCCTTTTCAGGCCAGTGGGCTTCTCAAGTCAGGGAAGTCAAGGCAGTGGTCATATGAAGTTTGGGCCATGAATCAGTCAACTGATTGCTCAAATGCTTTATAGTGGCATAGCTATTTACTCAAAGGCAATGCTTTCTTATGAAAACATTAAGGTAGGCCATTCTGAACATTCAGAAAGAAGAGATAATAAAAGATGAGGTAATAACAGTGCATGACAACAGGAAAAAAATCAGAGAAATACAGTAACTAAAGGTAGATGTCCTTCTTCCAAGAACTCAAACATACCTGACCCAGGACTCACCGTGAACAACAATGACTTAGTTGAAATACTACAAGGCCCTTTTACTGGGTATAAACCAAGAAATAAAAACTGATCCATCTTTATACCCAGAAACAGGTTATTTCTGAAACTGGGCTACAGCATTGTTGGAGCTCACTGGAACCAGGAATATAGAACAAGCTGTCAAAGCTGTCACTGGTGGCATTAAATAAAACAAATATGGGCAGGTGCCGATAAATGATTAAAACTTTTTCCTAAATGAAAAATGTAGGCAAACTCTTCAACAGAGGAGAGCAAATAAACGATATACTACTATTTGTATCATCCAAGGATGGCAGATATGGAACATCCAAAATGTAAACACAGAAAGCCTACACGAATGATGGTAAGATGATCCAGTTGACTCTCAAACTGGTATGGTTAATGAGACTTCTTACTCTCTAACCTTGCATAAACTTAACAACAGAGCTATGGGGCAAAGCACCTTATTCCTTAAGTTAGTAATATAAAGAAACAAGGTTATTAGTCTTCATTTTCTCAGACATTTTATAATTATAAACCTACCAAGCATTAGAAACGGAAATTTTCATCAGATTATTTTTTAACATCTTAACACAAAGTAACATGCTTTGGTGGCTTTTTCTACAAGGATAAAATTAAAAAAAATTACTCAAACTTTCTCCAGTTGAGCAATTTTCTAACATGTCTTCTAATGTCTCATCTCTTTCCCTATATTCTTTAGAAAGGGACTTAGATACATTTAAATCAGGCTATAAAACCTAGCAGGGCCCACACCTCTGCTTATTCTGTATTTAAGAGACTTACAGATTCATTTTCATAATGATGCATTATTATGTTATTATTATTAAAAAATAATAGAAACAACAAGAAATTTTGCCTGAGACAGAACCCCACAGTTTGACTCCAAGACAAGTTTATTCTCTGATTGGAACAGAATCAGTAACAATGGGATGGTACGGGCCAGAATATGAGAGGTACTCATTTCATTTTGATAAGCCCATTTTTTTCCCAGGAGAGTGTTGCAGTACAAGAAGTGATTTGATGCAGGAAAGCCATAAGTATATGTAAGTACACCTGTGCCAAAGGTTCATTCTTGTGGATGTGCAGAAAAAGTATGACTGCAAGTTATATGGAAATAAACACAATCTTCCACTTCATCTCCCTCACTTCCCAGGGAAAATACGGTCCTTTAAATAGACTTGAAAGCAGGGCTTTTTCATGCTGAGCACAAATTCATAATAGTCAGAGAACAATTAATAATGTTGGTATCTGAGAGAAAGGTCTTGTTATTCAGCTACAAATAAAAGTAGGGGATGGGTAACTTTTGTTTGTGACTAAATAGTGAGAAAGATTACTGGCCACAGGCCAAACCAGGAGCTGGAGAGAGGATTAATGTGATGTTCTCCAGCAAGATGGTTTTTTTCCCCAAGCTCTAGAAAAGCTACATTAAGAGTAACAATGATTTCTAACAATTTGTAACAATGCTAACAGAAGGTTTCACAAGCCAAGAATCCATTTCATCTGTTCTAGAGTATGCTGAAGAAGCTCACATTGCTTTCCGACATAGCAGTGTCTACTGTTTTGCAAAACAAGCACCAGCTTATCAGATAGAGACAATAACTGGAGTTATTTCTGAACAACCACCATATTTAATCATGGGATTTGGAGGCGTATCTACTATTATATCAAGGCAGGAGACCACTGCCAACTCTATGACTACTCCAGCTGGCAGCAACACTGCTCAGGGGCGGCAGAGGCAGAACTTGCTGTACTTCAAGCACTGACGAGCTGCAGGGTTTTACATACAAACCCAAGTGTTAGGAGCTCCTAAGGACTTAGAGGGTGATAGTCAGAGGTCAGATGAAGCTGCACAAGTGTGTGCCAAAGCCAAGTTATGTTAGAGGACACGATTCAGCAACAATAGGTATGAAAGCCAAATGCAGATCAGCCCCAAAAAATTGAAAACTCATGCAGAATCTCTTAATCAGATGTTTTATAAGGTTAAATTTCAGGGAACTGTCAAGACTAAAAAGCAATCGCACAGCCTGATTGAAACAGAAATCAAGTGATCACTACTTCACTGTTGTCTGGTTTATACAAACAAATGTCACACTTGAGTCTCAGAGGGGTTTATTTCACAGCGACAAACAACAGCTCTCTTCAGACATCTTGTTCAATGCCTTCCTGGAGGAAATGGCAGGTCAAGTTTGAAACTGTTCTAAATATAACAATACAGAAAAAGGCAAAAAAGTGAGGGGAGGAAGAACATTATGGTGGTCTGCTTCCCATTACACTTCTTCTCCAGTGCTGTTACCAGTGCTAAATCTCCAACAGCACCCAAAGATATATCTCAGAAGAAACCCTCCCGCACTCAGTGGCTCTGGGACTGTCATGACAACCTGTCACCAAAACGCTGAGGCACTTCTGTAAGGAAAATCTGTAAGGCAAGGTTTCCTTTCAACCAGCCTTCATGGTTCAACCTTCCTACGCTGTTCTGTATTGTCACCAGAGACGCTGGGATCTGAATCCCTGCACTCACCCGATTTGAAACAGGCATTGATAATAATTTCTGCTGAGGGTTCCAAACCCTTTCATACCTATATTAGGCCTCTTCATTATAATGTTTTGATAGACTATATGACCTTTAGGCAGGTAAAATAATCATGATTCTTCCAACTTGGGTGAATGACCCTTATTTACCCTGATGAGCAATGCAGCAGGGCAGCTTCCTCCGCGTACCTTTTTCTGCTTCATATGTGACTGATGCTGTCAGGCAGAGGAATGTTCCTCATGTACTTCACGTAAAATTAAAGGGCTTTTACAGAGGATTTCAGCTAACCTCCCACACTAAGCTGAAAATTCTGAAATAAGCTCAACTTCTAAAAATCAAGAGGAATCCAGAAAGGGAGTTTGTTAAATAAGCACAGTCTGAATTTAAGATGGGTTGAGATGGGTTTTGTTTTTTTTTATGATAAACAATTTCTATTGCCTACTGTCACAATAACAGATTGGGTTCTTCTGCAAGGAGTCGACTGATTACTTGTGCATATTCCATTATGCAATTCTTTTTATGAGTTATTAGCCTGGTACTTGAAGAAATTTGTCATTCTCTTCTAGAAAAACAATAGATGCTACATGTAATATCACATTATGCTAACAATCCCAGACCGACTACTTTTCGAGAACAATTTTCTTCTCCAAAACATGAAATGAATTTTATAAATATGGCCATTTTCTTCTTAAAAGATCCCACTGAAAAAAAAATGCGTTCTAAGTCTTCCAAAGCTTAACACCAGAATTATTCCACCAGAGCCCTGTAATGACTTAACAATATTTAATAATTTCCTACTGCTTCTGCCTTGCCTGTAGCACAGTAAAAAAACCCACAACTGCTTCCATTCAGGAAGTCTCTTTCATTTGTTTTGAAGCAAATGACTTAAAAATTAATAAAGACGGAGGATTAAAAGTGCAGGAAGAAGATAATCAGGAACAGATTTTTATCTTTTTATTCATAGGAGTGAGCCCATTGGCATTAAAGTAACTAATGCAGGCAGAACAGATGTTAGAGCAGAATCTGGACACCAGTGTTCATCCAGCAATCTCTGTCTCCATTGGAGTTTCTTCAAGTTTTGCCTTCCAACATATATATGAGGTGATTTTGGCCTACTGAGGCTGAAAGTTAATAAATGAAAACAGGTACAGAAATTAATTTGTCACATTTGAAATGCTTATTTGCAATAAAGCTCCAACTACCAAAACCGCAGCTGATTCTGTGGATTTCTCTTTTCCCTTTTGAGCCCTAATGTTGTCTAACATGGCTTCAGACCTTCCTGAAATCTCCATCCCTATCTGTGTGAAATTACTTACTCTAGGACATTTGCCTCAGGCGCTACCACTTCAGCTCTCATGACCTGGAGCTTGTATTATGTGTTATGTCCAACAAATGTCCAACCAGGTGTTGATGTCAATACACTAATAAGGAGTCAGGAGATGGGAAGCAGGCCCTTTTAAATACAGAATATAGCTCCAGAACTGGCTTGCATCTAGTCTAACTTTTACTTCTTCCAAACTGATTTTTTCCATCGTAATATAAAGTCTTTCTGTTCAGAGCTCCCAGGGGTTTAGTTGAAGAATGAAAAGACCCTTCTAAAATCAGAAATTAAATTCTAAGTCCAACTGTCAGAGTCCTGACTGGACACCCCTCATACATGATATATATCTGTGTACATATTGGGTACACTGTCTCCTTAGAGAAGCAGGAGATCATTTTGAGACTTCTTTTAAAAGAGGACTGCCAACACCTTCCCATGTTTACTGAAATGTTTGTAGGCTTTCCAGTGTGGGTGGCAGCTCAATTGTGCTAGCTAGCAAGCATTTTACAGAACTTGGCATCTCTGCTACTAACATGCAGTGGTATGGAAGAAAAAACAGTCAAATGTAATTCAGAAGCATTGTAAATAATGTACTGCGTTGTTTGTAAACAAGCCTCAGCAGGTAGAAAGTTTGGGTTTGAGAAGTCATTCTGGGAAACTGGTCACCAGTGAGAAGACATGGGGAGAAATAATGTGTGTTTCTGAAGGTTTCTTCTCTGTGAATGGGGCCTTTTTCAGCTTGCAACTTCTCTCCAGTTCACCAGAATGAAACGTTTTTCCTTCAGCTGTTATCTGTGCTCTCTTCGCTTTCCTTGCCTGCTTTTATTCTCGCTTTCCTCCAGTTTCAACCTTTTTGCCCCCCTTTTTGCCCACAGCAAGGCCACTTGGCCACCCTGACACCATCTGCTCCCTCTGCTCTTTTTCACTTCTTGTGACTCTTGTGCGACTCTGAGCTGGACTTCGTCTCACCTGGTCTCTGCTGAAAGGGTTTGACCTGAACTAGTCATCCACACACTCTCTATCAGCAATGGGGAGACAGGCGTTCCCAGAGCATGGGAGAGCCCATCCTAAGAGAGACAAACCTACCCAAACTCTCTAATGGAAAGCAAATCCCATTTGCAACCATTATGGTTCTACCACCTCCTAGCCCACTACTACAAAAAACCCAAAACCGGCATTGAGGGATATTCCCCCGTAGCCACTCTATCTAGCCACTGATTTTCATAAACGTCCAGGGACTCATATTTCCTCGACAAATTTGTTCAGAATTTTTTTGCAGTGAGAGTGAGAATAATGGGACTGATGGAGAAAAGGATGAAGAAAAGGCAAATAAGCAATGTGAATGCCTTTAGGCAACCCAGACAGAAAGCATTTGATTAAATTTTTCTAAGCTACTCCTTACTTAGCTCTACATTCATTGATATTTCTTCATCCACACATATAAATCTATACTTTATATCTTCATCATCTCATACCTCAGCATTGCAAGTATTTCTTTGCCTTTTTGACCTTGCAAGTCTCTTTTCTTCTGATAGACATCACAAGCTCTACTGCAAAGAAATGGTTTTCTTAACACTTCAAGTACGATTAATCTGCCCTTAACAGATATTCTCTCACTCTCCCTCCGCCAAAACACAAAAAGTAATCTACTTGAAGTCTTCCCCATCTACTTCTAATCCTTTCACATATATGCTTCAAATTTTGATGCATGTAGAGCCAATGACACCTAACACATTCAGTCTGCTTTCGAAGGGGCACCTTCATCCCACATCTTTACATTTAATCTTCTAATCCTTCCCATTACACTCAGTTCTGTGGAGGCTGAAATTTCTCACGCCCTCAGCCAGTGGTCTTACTGCATCCAGTTTTGGGTGCTATGTGGGAGCAACACAAATGATCAGGTGTCTAGAAAAAATGACCTATGAGGAAATATGCATCAGCTGTTCCATCTGAGAAAAGGTGGAGGGAAAACAGGATGCAATTTAGGTGAGATTAGTGAAAAAGGACTGCTACAAACAGCTATCTACATCTAGTGCATAAATGACAAGATGTAACAGACTTAAATTTCAGCAATGAACATGCAGGAAAATCGGAACAGATTGCCTGGGATGGCTGGTAAGGTGCCATCATTGAAGGTGCCTAAGGAAAAATTAGAAGTTTGTCAGAAGCAAAGCAGGTGTATTTGATTCCATGCCCAGAGGATTTGCTAAGCGCTCACTTCATGTCTATTCTACTTTATTACTCCATGACTCAGAGATAAACATCTGTTGAGTGTCTTCATTGTGCTTCTTCAATTATCTCTATACAAGCCTCATTCATCATAATCCAGGAGAAAAAAGGACCAGTGCTTATCATAATTAGTGCTCTCTTCTTCTACCTATTCAGGCATATTAACTCATACCATTTGGATCACCTTTCTCTTATCAGCTCACTGACTGTACCAACCACATTAATAAACATAAAGTCCCCAGACCTGCACTGTACAATACAAATGGTATTCAAGAAAGACAGCCACGAGTGGGATGTTAGATCACCTTGAAGCCAGACACATACTCTTCCCAAAGCATGACAGATATCCTGTGCAAGAGGCAAGTCAATTCCAAACCACTCCATTCCAAACCACTCCCAAAATGCACTCAGAAGTGCTTGCTGTCCTGCAGGCAAGCCTGGCTTATGGTAGCAAAGGTGTTCTTTGTATTTTAGTCTCTCACCTTTTCATCAGAGAAAAGAAAATTTCATTATCTAACATGATGCCTAAGTTCAAATTTTGTTGCGGGGCTATCTGTTCTATGAGACATTCAAGTGGAATTTAGGTAAAAGTTATGACTTTTTTTTCTATTTTAGGTTTTTTTCTTGGAAATGCAGTAGTAATAGCACTGCTGTATCAGCGAAGGACTACTGTATCCCCAAGCATGTCCATTTTATCCAGCTACTGTCATCTGGTTCGATGCAAGACATTATGTCTCCCTTCTGCCTGTTTTTCATTTTTTTTTATTTTTCAAGCATATGACCAAAACACTGCACCAAAAATTGAGTTAAGAAGAAAAACGCTATAACTCACTGAAAGCTTTTTACCACAGTTTTCCTTCAGTTGTTTTTTTTTCCTGTCATGTCTGTCCCTCATCTCTGATACAGCACCTTGAATGACTGAAAAATACAAATTGCTAAAGTGATATTTTTGTAGGGCAGATAAAATCATCACTTCACATTCATCTTTGTGAAAACCAGAGTGACCAGGAAGAGAGCTGTTCTGCCACTAATGCACCTGATACTGCTGGGTACATGAAACAAAGTTTGTGCAAACACAGAAAATGCCAGCCCAGTGGTCATTAGCAATGGAATACGTCCCATACTTCTTTGTTATGGTTCATGAACACATGCATATTTGTGCTTAAGTGGAGGGGGTTTGTCACTCATTTTGCTTCAAAAAAGCTTGTGTTTAAGTATGTCATTAATGAGGGCTTATGTGGGCATTAAAAAAAGGGAAATGGGCACCTGAATTAAAGCTGCCATAGAGTAACTTTGTTCCTGAGCTGCAGCATATCCAGACAAAATCAGACACCTCACCACATATGGGCACTGCTTTTTTGCCTGAGAACCCAGCTAGCCAGGGGAACCCAGCCAGGACTGGCTGCACAGCACCAATCCACTCCATGGGGCTTACTCTTCTCCACATTGACAGACCTGGAGGAGTCAGGGTGGAAAATGAGGACATGCTTGCAAAGCACCAACATCAGCAGACTGAGCTCCATGAAGTAGACTCTCATTTGCCTTATCTATTGACTACTTCATTAAAATGCTCAGTGTTCAGGTCTAAGACAGGGATACAAATTGGAAGATAATGGCTCTGAGCTTGCTGTGATTTTGCCCAGGGTAGGAAATAAATGAACTGGATTAATGCTATCTGTAGAAAAACTGTCAAAAGGTGATTCAGAGCAAATGCCGAGAAGGCAAAGATGAAAGAACAGAAATCTGAATAGAAATTAGAAGAGTGAAGGACATTGATAAGGCTGCTTTGGATGCCTGACCACTGGAAATGAAGAGCTGATAAGCAAATCAGAAGGTATGAGAAGAGCAGCTGCAATATTTGAAAATCATCATTATTCAAAATAGCTTAAAACCAAACCTCAGCATGAAGGGAAGGCTGAGGAAAATTATTGTTTATTTCTCGTCAGTTGATGAAAGATGTGAGAGACTGATAGCTATTATGTTTTCTAAGTATTTTTTTTTACCAAACAAATGTTTGTATAGTGATAGAATCTGTTAAGTTCAACTGGAATTTGCCAGCAAGAGCAGTATGAAACAAATAAAAAACAAACCACAGTGACATACCTAGAGAGCATACTATCATATACCAGTGTTAAGTGAGGCTTGCTGGAAAGGACATATGGTCTAGTTTTCTCACAAAATTAAGAGAAATTCAAATATATCCTTGTATACACTAAAACCAGAAAGGATTGAATATGCTATGTGAATGAGATAAATATAGTCTTCTTGACTAATCCCTACCTGAATTTCATTTAAAGCCTCCTCATTTTTTTTTTACAATTGTTACGTTCTTATGAGTTTAAAAAAAATGCTGCTATCTTGCAGAAGGGTTTTTCTGTGAAGATTAGAGCTTTTTTTTATGCTTGCCCTATAAGTATTTCCTAAATTTGGATCAAACAGGTATCTTATTTCTTTCCACAGAATCACAAGACCACTGAGGTTGACACGCATGTTCTGAGATCAACTTGCCCAACACCAGCCTGCTTCAAAGCAGGGTTAACTAAAGAAAGTTTCCCTTGACCATGTCCAGCTGGGGTTTGACTGTGTCCAGTACATAATATCTATTCACTATTCTTCTTTTTACCTTTCCTTATCTATCAGCCTCTAGTCTTATGTCATCCCCTTGGACTTGGCACTGGTGACGCAACACCTCGAATCCTGTGCTCAGTTTTGGCCCCTCCCTACAAAAAGGACATTGAGGTGTTGGAGCATGTCCAGAGAAGGGCAACAAAGCTGGGGAAGGGTCTGGAGACCAAGTCTTGCCAGGAGCAGCTGAGGGAGCTAGGGGTGTTGAGCCTGGAGAAAAGGAGGCTCAGGGAGATCTTATCACTCTTTACAACTACCTGAAAGGAGGCTCAGGTGAGGTGGAGGTCAGTCTCTTCTCCCAAGTAACAAGTGACAGGACCAGAAGAAATGGCCTCAAGTTGTGCTAAGGGAGGTTTAGATTTGATATTAGGAAAAATTTCTTCACTGAAAGGGCTGTCAAACATTGGAACAGGCTTCCCAGGGAAGTGATTGAGTCACTGTCCTTGGAGGTATTTAATAGACATGTAGATGTGGCAATTAGGGATATGATTTAGTGGTGGACTTGGCAGTGATGGGTTAAGAATTGGATTCAATGATCCTGGATGTCTTTTCCAACCTAAACATTTCTATTAAATTCTTCCTTCTTAAATTCCTTTTATTTATGAGCACATCAGCATATACTTTTACAGTTTAGAAACATTTCTACATTAAAGATAAGATTTCAAATTAACAATATAGTGGAAGAAAATTTCCCAGCACATCAAAATAGCCAAGGGTCGAGTTAATATTTAGTCCTTATATTTAGGTGCCAGATCATCTTATTCACTTCCTATTTAGGAAGGCATACTTCACCCGGGTATGGAATGTCCACAAACAGCTTCATTTAAAAAAAAAAGAGGAATTGTATCCAGTCATTGCAGTGACATGAAAACATGTATATTGATCTGACTAGAAGGCCCCAGAAGTCCTTGTATATCTTTTATTTGGATGCCATTGATTTGGGAACCAGACATCAATGAATCAAAACAGGGGGGTTTGTAATTTGTTACACTGATTTCCACCTCTGAATAGGTATTTTGTGCACCCTTTTGTCATTCCAGTTTGATTAGAGAATAGATTCCAGTTAAATTAGAGAATAAATCTAACCACAACTATATGGCAAAACCCATTTCAAATTAAGGAAGGCATATAGTTTCCCCTGAAGGCCTTAACATAATTATTGTGGATTTCAATTACAAAACAATTCAAACAACTGTAGGGATCATTTTATAAGGGAAAATTTAAAATAGTGCATACAGCCAGCTTGGACAAACACAGACTCAGTTATTTGTCTTTCAACCACTTTCACAAGAGAAAAATATTTAATGAGTTTGCTCTCAGGATTAGAATGAAGATTGTGCTCATGAGCTTTCAGGTTTGGATCTCAAGATTTAATTCTGCAATGTTTTATACAACTATTTTCAAGATGATCAGTAAAAATACTTCCTGCTACATAAATCTTCAGAAATATATTTCCCAGGAAATAATGGCAACAACAAAGAAATACTGATGTCTTTGAGAATAACAACGTGGAAGAGGATTTTTTAAAAGCTCATGACTAAAGATTATGAATAATAATTGATGCACAGCATAACAAGCAAGTAAACATTTAAGTGGGGGATGAAGATCCATTAAAGTGAGGGGAGCTTTTCAGTGCTTTCCCTGACATGATTCTAAATTGTATGGCATTTCAATTGTGCTAACAGTTGTTGGATTTTCTTCTGCTCTTGGTGACTTTAGAAGAAATGTAACAACCCAAAGCTAACATAGTAAGGAAGACTGGAGTTTTTATGGCAGTGTAAGAATAAAAATGATATTGTTTTTACAAATTCCATGAAGTTCAAATCAGCACAACTTCATGAAAATTAATGAGAATTATTAACAATTTATTTTAGTCTGTGCAATCTGAGGTTTGAAAGTAAAGAACTGCTTAAAATGCATATGTTAAAAAAAATAGCATCTATGGCATCTTATTGATGCTATGTGAATATCTGAGTTCAGAGACTGAAATGCCAGAATTCTATCATGGACAATCTCTTTGCAAAGAAAAGGCAAGTTTCAGGTAGTAAGCTTCTCTTAATCCTCTAAAAATGACAGTTTCATAAAAAGTGGTAACAATTTTGTCTACACTGGAGAAACAGAAAGAACAAAAGCTAAATTCTGTCCATGCTATATCAATGTATGTGGAAGTTTTGAAGCCTACATAATGCCTTTCGTTTGACCTCCTGTTTTTGACTGCAGAAAATTACAAGCACAGTGGAGAGCGAGTATACTGAATGAGCAGGTTAAACCAAAGGGTTCTGATGCATATACAGAAATAGCCTGTACATACGTAAATAGCACCTACATACATACATAAAGCTTTATTCAGGTTTCCCACACCAGTGTTGACTTCATTAACTCCTAAAAATAGACTTGCAAAAGCTTTTTCCTTACAGGAATATAAACAATACTATGACTGTTCTATTATGGATAGTGGTAGGCGGGTATGCCTGTACAAGCCTAAAAGAAACTGATGTGGCCTTTGAAATCTTCTACTCTAAAGCACCTAAAATCAATAATTAATTTATGAAATGGCTATCTCAAGGAAGAGAAAAACTAATAAACAGTTATTTAACCCTTAGGTCACCAGAATTCTCCAGGCTACCAGTAAAATCAGTTCTTTGGAAAATATATATTGACATCTATACTACATACTTACTCTCCCAGGGGTTACCTTAAGTATTATTAAGCAAAACTGACAGCTTGAATGATTGCAGCATTAACAAACAGGTTCTCCTTGGCAGCCAGGAAGCCTTATACTTCATGCCAAGTTGACATCTGCCATTTATAATTGCTTAAAAAAGACAAAGAAACTCTACTATAGTGTTGTAAGCTCCAGTGTTTTATCTTTTACCCTGATATCCTGCGCTTTCAACTTCAGAGCTATTTATTTTTAATATATACAGAAAGATCCAAGTCTAGAAATGACAAAGATAGACCTTGGCAAGGTGACAGTGACATTTGGTGCTTGCTCTTTTGCTACCATTTGCTACATTTTTAAGCACAAAAAACTCTCAGGATAAAAACACTCAGTAGGAAATTATGTCTTCCAGCCAACCAAATGTTATTCCAATGAGCACTGCCTTAGAATACTGGCAACATAGCCATAATCTAACAAGCTCTGACAGTGCATGCAATATTGTCTTGTTATACATTTGATGTCTGGTGATGAGAAATAACCCAAAAAAATAAATAATTTGGCCTCAAGCCATTCCAGCAAATTGTAAGAGAAATATACCTGGACCTATCCATTAAAAATGTGCTGTGTCTATATGAAGTGGAAGAAAAGGAAAACACTCCTTTAATAAGCCCTACATATTGATGTCCATGTCCATACCAGCTTTGGAGGCCTCTGCAGCACAAGTGTGAGCTCACTCACATACAAATAAGAGAAGCATCAGTTGCTTTCTTTCACACTCACACTGGCCATTAGGTATGAGCATGGCTAATGCCCCACGCACGTTGCCTTTGCATCCCCTCCCTGTTTTCAGTGGAGGGGGATCCAAAAGAATGGTTCTGACTTATTTTTTTGCCATACACAGACCTTCCTCCAGCTGCTGTATTGCCTAGATGCAGCACATTTATCCCAAAGGATCACAGTGGAGCACTTATCCTGGTTCTCTGTAAGCTACAGAGATGATAAACTGATCTCTGATGAGTGCATGATACAATCATGCTACTTGTCCTACAGAGTGTTAGGAACAGACTAAAATAAATAAGTATAATAGAAATCCTTACATAATATATATTTCCACGCAACTTTATTGAATAAATATTTGTTAAATGTATCATTCAATGCTGGATTTCTGTGTAGTTGCTCGACTGAAGTTCTCTCCACATCTTTATCTGGTCTGTTGTGTGAGGTTTCTTTGCAATTAAAAAACCCTTCCATGGTCTACCCAGGAGTTCAGTGTGATCACAGGCCATGTGATGATGTAGGAAGATCTCCATCAGGCAACAGATACACCAGTCTGTTTATGGCATGATGTCCTTAAGGACAAACAGGCCTTGCTTGTTGGATTCTAAAACTTTGAGGAACTCCTATGGTCTTCACAACTATTTTGCTGTCTTCTTTGATTGGGGTTCTTCTGCTCTAAGAAAATTGGAAATACGATGAACAAGCTCAGCACTGACCGTCACTATGTGTTATTATGTACTTGCCTGTCTGAAATAGAAGGCCTGAAGCAAGGACTGGTAATGAAGTTAGATTAAGAGATTGTTGAGATTGCTCCCCGCAGAGGTTTAAGTTTGGGGCTGTGTCTGGCTGACAGGCAAACAGTCCTCATCGAGCTGGCTGCAACTATTTTGTTTTTACTCAGTTCAGTGGCTGCTTTTGAAAGAAAATGTATTAGCTAACTTGCAAAAAGCAGTGGTAATCCTGCTTCCCACGACTGCAGTTTTGTTTTGAAATTACCATAAAAAGCAACTCCAGATGGACTTCTCCAGGATTTTTAATTTAATTATAAGATCTGAGACCTGCTGAACTTTTCTGTAGCTTCCACACAGATGACAATTCATTTTTATCCCTACTCACTTTCCTAACAGCACTGGATGTGTGAGAGTGAGGGAGATATCTACCGTTGCTGAAAACTTGTACACGGCCTGAATTCTCATAAAATAATAACAACAAATAATGAAAAATGCAATAAAAGACATGACATGGCTTTTACTAGCTCAATCTGATTTATAACCCAAAATCTTCCTTTAATATAAAATGCCATCAAGTAAAGACATGGTTATAAAGCTAATAGCAAAAACAATGAAAGGAAAAAGAATCCAGAGACATTGTCTAGGTCTTGCTAGTCACTTAGTTTCCCCATAGAACTATAGCACAGAATAAAAGTAATACTTGTTTTAATTTTGCTCATGTAATTGAAAATTAAAATAAAGGAAGTTTTAAAAAGTGGGTTTTTTGCCTTTTATTTTGGTGGAAGTTCAAACTGGTGTTAGCAAGAGGAGGGTTGGAGGGTTTCAGGTTGGTGTCAGTTCATATCCTACATAGCTGTCACAGCCACAGAAATTCAGTAGCCTTATCTTGAGAAGAATATAAGTGCCTTAAACAGGATTCAGAAGATTTCAGTTATCAAAATGTAAAATTTCAATGCAAAATTTTCCATTTCATAGCCTTTGCAAGAAACTACTTGCTAGGTAATCTTCCTTCTTGCACATATCTAGCACTCCCTCTGTCTGAGCAGTGCCTGCAGCAGTGCAGACACACAGCGATGTACACAAACAATACACACCAGTATGCCTCCGCTCTCCTGAAGACAACACCCAGCACTGACAATGCTTTCTCATGAAATAAGTGCTCAGACCTGTGCCCTCCCACCCACAGACATCTGGGACCTCCATGCGCCTGTGAGATGGAGGTGCTGCCAAAGGGCTGACACAGACGTGGTGCCCTCTGCTCTTTCTGACTATTGCCTAGGCTGGACTAACATTCAAAGACTCACCTAACTTTTTCTTTTTTTTTAAAACACAAAACAGACTATTTTTTTTTTCCATAGAGCATGCACAGATCCCTCACCTTAGGGGAGAGGCTTGAACTGTGGCTCCTTCACAGAGGGGCAGCCCTGATGCAGACACAAAAGCTTCTGAGAGGAACATGACTGATGCCAGTGTCCAGGGTTTCCCATTGGTAAGCTCCAAATAATTCACCATTCAAAACACGGACCTTTTGGATTGCTTTTCCAGATGTCTCATTCTCTCCATCAAGTCCATGCAGACATCAGGGACAAAACTTTTTGGTGCTCAGGTTTTTTAGGATAAGATTTAGGATAAGTCTGTACTTTGCCCAGTGGAGTAAGCTGGGTGCTCAGCCTCCTGAAAATGGACAGCCACAGCATCTGCTATGGAGACAATTTCTTAGATGACTCAATAGGCTTCAGAGCTCATGGCTCATCGCTAGAAGTTCTACAATTGTTCAGTGCCTCAGCTTCTCCTATGTGGAAAGACATCAGGTGTATTTCTCTTCTCCTCCTTGTTCTCTGCTTTACTTATTTTGTGCCATATTGTGAGACTTTTATTCAGAAGAGTGAACTGGGGTACTTCACTACTGACCTTACTGAAACTACCTATCAAACTCCTCCATCAACCCTTAGGTTGATACATAAGGCATACTTAATCAGCTTTCTGAGGTGAGGGACAGTTTATGGGTTTCAACAGTATTTAACAAAATAAAGACCTATTTTTCATAGGTTCATTTCCTGTGATCAAAACACTAACAAACTCTTCATAGGTTTTACCCCAGGCATTCTTTTTCTCCCCAGTCTGTGCATGTGACCAGTCCGTGAATGTCACTTTCTATAGGGTAATTTTGACAGTTTAGCATATCAGATTAGATTAAGAGGTCAGTTCTGTGGAGATGCAGATACCCAGTTAGACTGGAGGCACTCTAACGTAGACGTTAAAAACTGGAGATAAAAGTATCCAGTCAAATTTATATGTCAGCAACATTTATGTGTTCTGCGAAATCACTGTGCAGCTTTTACACTCCTGCCAAATCACCACCCAGTTGCTGGTTTAGTACCACTGGCTTGTGCAGTTCAGAGCTGTCTCCCCTGACTTCAGCAGGCACAAAGGTGCTATGGATTGCAACATTAAGTAATCTTTAACAGCGGGTGATTAATGAGAACTGTTAGCACTGGATGCTAAATACTTCAAGCCACAATTCCCCTTCACATTCACAGCTTTAGCATTCCTATTTCCCTGGAAGTGAAAGGTAAATTTTTGAGCGCTTCCAAAAGGGAAGATACTTTCCCTTTCTTTCACTAAGTTGCTCCAAAACAGACATGTTTGCTATGTATTAAGTTATGATCCCCTCAACTGGAAGCTGAATGGGAATTAAACAGAAGCCCAGCACTAAGCTATTGCAGATGTGAACTCTAGGAGAATGGAAAGAAACATTTAGAAGTAGAGAGGAACACCTTGACTCAGAGGTAAATATCAGCCTATAATTTTTGCTTTGGATTTCAGAATGACCACTGTGAATCAAAAGATCCTGCTCTCCAACTGCTTCTGTTGGTCTCATGTCATAAATATTCTAATCTGCTGGAAGCAGATGTTTATTTTCACACAGAGGTCACATATAGTTTCGCATATAGTGCTTGTCTGAGGACAAAATAATCTGATTTGTTATATAAGCAGAATTGCATTTTAGTGCTGTGTTTGCCTGTGACATAACTAGGGCTCACGTATATAAAAAGTTGAAAGTTATCTGTCTAAGAAATAGTTGGGAATACGATCAGGATACAACTATGACCCTGTGACAACAGTTAACCTTTTGGAAGCCTTCACAGACTGGGAAAGTAGCAATCAATTTCAGGAAACAGCATTACAAAGCAGGGTTGCAGAAAGATAAATAAGAGAAAACACTATATTTCAAAGTCATTGACAGTCCTTTTTCTTTGTAAGTTAGCTGCCATAATCTCCAACAAAAAGTGCTTTGAATAATAAATGTGAAGAATTGGATGGTATATGGAGTATACATATAGGGAGGGGGTGGAGATGCAATTACTGATAACTACTCCGAGACCATACAGAGTGCAGAGTGTGGGCTATTTGGGCACTTTGCCATGATTCTGAGTTAGCACTAAAGTTTTCCTAGTAAACCATGACAACCACTGTTTTTATTCGGTTTGCCAATGGAAATGTATCAACTTGTTACAGAGCATTAGGGTGCAGAGCACTCGAAAATCCGGGATGCTGCTGCAGCCTGAGGGTGGAGTGAAACAGCTGGAATGAAGAATTGGTGCTACAGGAAAGAAGGCTGTAACACTCTCAGAGGATTTTTAACACATTGGTCAAGTTGACTGAGTGATGCTAACATCACTCGTTTAGTACCACTCCAAACTTGTGACATCTGCAACTCCTACCCTGACAACACAGCATCAGCAGCATCTCCCTTCTCCTGGGGTCATATACAACCCAACAGAATTGAGTGGTCAAGCCAGCAGCTGGCCCAGGGGGACCAGGCTGGGGGCAAAGGGGTCTACACCCCTGCCAGGATGCCTGTCCATTGCACCGATGCTCCATGTCCAAAGGCACCAGAGTTGATGGTGCTCCTCTAACTCATTTCCCACTGGATGATCCCATGAAAAAGGGATGCTGGGAGACCTTGTCTTGTAAGCCAACACATAGACATCTCCACCTCAGGTTCTCCCTGTCTGCTCTTCACCCAGCCCCCACGGGGAACTCACGCAGGTTTATCCAGCCACACTGCCGAATAACTGAAAGCACTTGCAAATTTTCCAGCCTGCCTGCATTAGGTAACCTGAACCATTTTACCTTTTGGACATATGTGGTTTTTTGCTTTGAAAGGAGAAAGTCAGATTCTCAGAAGAAAAAGTATTGACAGCAATTTGCAGCATGAAATATTTCTCACCCAACCACACATGAATTAGAAACTACAGTAACCAGTCTCATATGAAATACTCAGAAAACTACATCATGATGGGAGTTTAATTAGGATAGGATTAATTAGGATACAGTTGACTACTGTACAGGAACAGACCCCTTTCAGTTGGCACGTGTTGATTAGGACAAAATTCACCAATTAAATGACTGTTGTAATTAGAAGCTGAAAAAATTAGTCACTGCAAGCAAACTAATGACCAGGCAATGTGCCATTTTGAGGAAAAGTAACTAAAGATGACCTGGTGATTTCTGTAAGCAATACCGAATTCTCAAAAGTTTCTACAAAGCAGGAGACAATGGCTCACCTGGGACAAAATATGAAATATTGCTCCCACTCACTCTTTTCCAAAACAACTGGTAATTCTTACATAGTGATAAAGTCAACCTAACCTTGCAGCAGGGGATAGCTATAAATACTCTCCTGCTCCATTTCTGAATTTGATAGTGCTTCCCCAAGAGAAGAGATAGATACTGTCAATCTGTACTTCTGCAGTTGCCCAGACTGAGATGTGCCAGATGTAACATCTTGGCTATCACAAAACTGGAATCCCAATGCACTTTTTTCCCCACCTCTCCTGCTCCTAATTGCAAACTTCTCTTGTTTCTCTTTACAAGGTTTGGTGCTCACTTGACCTCACTGTAAGCTGGTTTCATTCATTATTTTTGGAGAAAATCAGAAGAACGAAGAAAAAGAAAATTAACATTTTTTTTTTCTAGGCTGGGTACTTGAATCAACTCTCTGTAAGGTCTGTTGAAAGCTATAGTAGAAAAAGCAGGATTGTACAGTAGGGTTAGGAAGAGGAGGGGAAGAGGGGCAGAGAAATGGGATTGCCGCTTTCAGCAGCAACCAGCCATAAAACCAGATGCCATCAGACCTCTAGCTACACATTCAGTGTCTCTTCAGACAATAGTTCTGTTCCTGCAGCAGGACTGAAAACCTGCAGTAGTCACTAGCTTCAAGTATTTCCACTGACCAGCGAACTGCTAACTACCTTTAATTGCTGCCAGAAGTTCAAGTGTCAGCAATTCCAGAGCAGAGGACCAAGGACAGATATCTGAAACAGGCACTACACATGGCTCTGCTCCCCAGTCCTGGTGGGGAATGAATTTCTGCTAATTCAGGTGGCTATGCATGTGTGTGACAAAAGAGGTTGGTGTTTGAGTCGGGGAAACATGCTGTATGTCATGCATCCAAGCATGCATGGCTCTAAGGCACACAGGCAAAGTCAGCTCTGGCATTCAGCACTCTCAGTACATCCACTTTTTATTTCATGACTTGCTTGAAACAAGCAATTTGCAGCCAAGCTGTGCTCACAGTGTTAAGGCCTCGTAAAACTGGCTTGAAACACAGTGGCTTTATGGGGCCAACCAAGACATACGAGCCGAGTCCAGGGTTTATGCCACAGAAGCACTCAAAGGACAGAGCTTCAAAAGAGCTTGCCATGGAAGGAATAAGCTGTGTCATTTACCTGGCTGCAGGGAGTGAAGCAAATGTCATTGACTCCAGTTATTTCTAAGGATCCTTGCACTTTTTATCAGGATGCCGGTTACATGCATCCATTTGTGTGCACACACCGGCTTAGACGTGTTCAGGATGAAGTGCTCCTAATCAGCTTCTTGCCAAATAAAATCAGCACTGAGATACCTAAGTGCACTGTATACATATGACATTTCAGGTGTTTCCTTAGATTGCAAAAGAATACATTTTATCATCTCAGATTAGGAAAAGAACAGATACTCAGCCTAAAAAGATAACTGCACTGCTTTTTGTTTCATTGTTTATTTTGGGAGGTTCAGTTAAGAAATTATTGCTTTGCTAAGTACCACAAACACTATTAAACATAAATACTCTAACAGAGACATTACACAACTTCCATTGAACAGCATCCACTAACAATGAGGAAATTAACCCCTATAACCAGTTACAACCAAGTAACAGTATTTAGATCATAATTAATTGGGTAAGGATATGGGTAAAATTTAAAGTGTCATTAAGAATATGATTTCTATCCAGAAGGACAATTCCACTTGTTCAACTGGAAGCCAAACTCAAAATGAAGCAAACTGCATGTATTTTAAGTAAAGATAATTCCAAGAACAACTTCCCATAATGATGACACAAAATAAGGGCTGCTACACAGGAAAGTTTCACCAGATCCAAGAATGCCTTGCATTTAACACTAAATAAGGTCAGCTGCATTCTGAAATTTGAGGTCCTTTTCTTCCAAGACAGAAAAATAAGTATTATAGCACACACTTCTCTTAATCAGGATGTGCATAATTAGAATGGCACCTTATTAGGATACATCCCAGAGAACCTTTTGAGCTTAATAATAGTGAATGGTAATGAACTGTTTAACTGAGATAGTATTAGCCAAAATTTCCCTTAATGGGATACATGCAGATTGTGTCAGGGGGCTAAGTGGTGTTTAACTAAGTGTGAAATTCTAAGTCCATGCTCCTCAATAAAGAAATTGTCGAATGATAATTAACAGAAGAAACTGTAATGAATAACATTTGAGTCTTATGTTTATAGATATATAGACATATGCATAGCACTAGAGCACTATGTACACACCAAAAAAAAAGTAACTTTTTTCCCTCCTGAACAGATTGATATTTTTCAACTGTTTTCATTAATTGAAATAATTTATAGACAGTTTTCTAAAATAACTTTAGCCAAGGCTAACCTGAACCAGTTCATTGTTAGCTTTCCTACATATGACTGAATTTACCTGGACAAAGAAACCTCATGGCAAGTTGCTGGTCTTGGGCTGGATGGGCACAATATAGAACTGTGTTTACAATGAGAAAAGCTGATGAATGAATTTCATTATCTGATGATGCTTTCCAATATTGGCTTAAGATTTAAAGTTCATTGAACGCTCGTCAGTAAATCTATTAGCCAAGAAACGTCATTATAAGAAATGAACAAAGCTGCACCGGCAGGCAAGAGGCATTGTGTTTTACACCTCAGTGGCAGGCGTTTTACAGAAAACTGTTTCTGATATTAACTCTGGGGTTGTTGCTGCCTCATGACCGAGGTAATGGTTAGATTCTATACCAGGGAGAGAAGGTCTTCCCCACTCCTCATCCCCTGCAGGCTGGCACACATAAAAGGAGGAACAATAGCTGCTTCCAGTCTCATCCCACCTGGGTTCAAATATAAAGTCAGTCCTGAGCAGGCCCCTAAACCAGGACAGCCACCGAAGGGGGAGCAAGCTGGAAACAAACTGTGACTTTTGCATCTGTGTTAGTGAACCAACACCATGCCTTATAAAAAGGACTCACAGAAAAGCCATAACTGAGCTCTTTCTTCCCCCTTGCTAACATAATATTTATATGACTTGGTATCTTTCAGACTTCTATGGCTGCTTCAAATCAGGACAGCTTAATGAGGGACAACAAACAGTTGATAGAAGTCCTCATTAATGAAAATTTAGTATCCTATTTCTACTGCAATATGTCTTGCTTTGTTATTTTGGAAAAAGCTGGCATTTAAGACTGGATGCTGAGTTGAACACTCCAAAGTTTTACCATCACACTGCACAAATTAATATTATTGGGCTGTGTGAGGAATAGCTTACAAAGCATGTGTTCAAATACTGCTCAGCCGAAATTAGCTGTTCGGCCTTATGACTGCTCCTACCCAAATTAGAAGTGCTTCCATGTCATATAATTAGTTGCACAGTATAATACCGAATCAATTTACACAAGCGAAAGCATACTTTTGGAGAATGAATTGCACATCTGCACTTACTTCCTTTAATCCTGCCCAAGTGATAACCACCAGTGGCAGTCACACTGGATGCATATGGTAGTGATGGCTGCATCTGGCTCAAAGTGGTTTCAGGGGAGACAGATAACAATGCAATAGCCAAGGGCTAATTTGAGCAATGCACCCACCGAGCCACAATGCTGGTCAGTGTCTGACTCGAGCCAAATTTGAAAGAAGTTAACTTCTGCAATTGGTATGCAAATAGGACTGACTCAATAATCTTACTCCATAAGTAGTGGACAGATCACGGCCCACTGAGCTCTCCTGCATGGCAGTGGGCTACATGCCATGGTCTCTCCTTGAGTAGGGACAGCTCTCAAAGCTACTTCTCGGGGCAGAGAGAATTCTTATTGTGCCAGATACTTAGTAAGTCAATTGTCGATAAGTGTCAGTTGGCTGAAACTTTGAAATCTTAGCTAAGTGATAGAAATAATTGATTGTGCACATATCATCCTTTAGACATAAATCATTGACCTGGGTCTAAGTCTGGATCTAGCTGCACCTAAACTTCCCTCTCAGGGCAAATTTAGAGCTCAAGGGAGTAATTTCTGAATCTCATCTCTCAGTGGGAGGGTTTCCCTTACAGTTTTGTCCGACCCTGTCGTCTATGCAGTAAATAATCAAGTGTACCTTGCCATAGAATCTTATTAAACCACTGTCACATTTACTACCAAACTTTATTAAATAGTTGTTTATATCAAAAAAACATATTGCTACTTCTCTCTTATGAGTGGAGTACATAATTTCATCCATGTTCGGGTTTTCACTAGTATAGCTGCAATGTTCAAGGACAAACACCTCAGAACATCATAGCGACTTGTAGCAGCAGCTAAGCTGTAGGCAGGCATCTGTCACTAGATATTGCTTCTCCTTCTTAATTTAATGACTACACATATCTATTCAAGATCAACATTATTACCTTTTAAATTACCTTTTAAACAAACACCAACACAAATGTACGTAAACTGTTTTGCTATGTTTTGGTGTGATTTTTGTTTTTTTTAATTCCATGGGCTTCCTTTGATGAAGAAAGATTTCTGGTAAAAAGCAAATAAAGAGATTGCTAATGCTACTGAAGAATACAAAAAGGGTTTGCCTTTTTTTTTAGGGTTTTTCTGAATTAATCTTGAAAATTAGTTTTCTAATATTTATATGCCCTAGTTATCATCATTAGCATACTAAATTTCAATGTTATTTATTGTTAGGGAATACTGGCTGAGTATTGGCTGAGTTAAAAAATGTACAGTCTTCATTACAAAATTCATTTTTATGGATGAATTGGCAGGCTTATATCAATGCAAATAAAATGCTGGCTGTTCTGCATCATTCCTATTTTTTATACTTAAATGGATAAAAATAGGCAGATGAGGTAAAACTTTAATTCCAAATCCATCCAGGCCCAATTATTTTATGTGGACTTTCTCATTCTATCAAAATATAATCAAGTTACACACAATGATGATACATAAATTATAAAATATATCAAAATATAGCAATAAATATTTGAATATATTTTGATAATGATAAATCACCAATATTACACTGCTTCAAGATAACAAAAAAGCAATACAATATTACTGCTTTCATTCACTTGCTTGTTCTTTCTTTTTGTTTCGAAAGAAATGGTTTTCTTTATGCATTTCATTCTGGTTCAGAACTTCAGAAATTACACTTGATTTGCCTTCAAACTGTACAGCAGCGGAGTTATTTCTGATTACTAAGCAGAAAACGAAAAGACACAATGAAAAGGTCTATCTGTGGAACTATGCCTCATGCAGCAGGAGATCTGTATGCGGCCCATTCATCACTGGGCATTACTTGTCCCTCTGTGCTCTGGAACACAGTGGATTTAAGTTTGTGACAGCCCTAAATATGAATATATTGAGACTGTTATAATACCTGTCTCTGTAGTGGGCAGCTGCAAAGGCTAAGACAAATAGCTCTGGAGTCTTAACCTCCCAGTGTGAGCTAGGATAGCAGACATCACAAAACTGGGAGCTCATCCAGGGATGAAAAGCATTTACTATGGAAAAAATATGAAGTATGTAAGTGAAAAGTAATGTAGATAATAGAACATTATTGTGTACAACAATAATTTACTGCAAACAGACTTCTGAATCTGTTGTGAAACCAATTGTTCGTTCTCCTGTACTTACTGCATTTTGTTGGTCTGACATAGATAAGACCACTGCCAAATTTCTTGGAATTATTTTACATAGAGCATCTTCAAATGAATGTCAATACTTTCACACTACAGTGAAATGCTATACTCATATACATATGTTCACCAAACTAAATAAAATGTCACACCAACAATCAGCTATGGCACGACTGAGCACTGCCACATTACTTTTCTAAGTGCAAAACTGCAGCAAATAGGCCCATTTCATCTGATTTTTGACTGTATCTTACAAGAATAAGACTTCCTAAGCCTCTGGTAGGATAATTACAGTAGGTCACAATCAAACTATGGATAACCCTGTGGATTATTTAGGCACAAAGTCTATTTTTCCATGATATTTCCTGTTGCAATAAGCTTGTCTAATGAAGTAAACGTGACACATGCCTCTGCCTAGACATTTCTGGGGAATATCTTGAACGGTTTCTAGACTGTATGGGGAAAAACCCCACAAAATTGCAAAGGAGACAAGACTGATGGAAAGGCATGCAAATCACAGCTGCGCAAACTCCAAAGCCTTGTAATCTACAAGGGTTCTCCTCCACGCTGGTAATCTTTGTTATGTGTTGACTGAGTTGCTCAATCCTTGGATAAGAGAGCCCTAAGACTGCGCCTGTGGAGGCAGGCGCTGCCGGGGCGGCAGGGAAGGGATTGGTTCAGCAGCCGACTTATAAAGTCTGATTAAGTGATCTGCCACTGGTGAGGTCCTTCAATGACCCACCGGCTATTTCTGTGTCTAAGTCATTTGTGAAACAGCCCCAGCATGTGATGCCCTTGCTGACGCATACACTCACCAACTGGGCAAGGTGGCCAGTGGCATTTATCTTACAGCTAGCTAGGAAAAAAGCCTACGCACACCTATTTCCTCTCATTTGCTTCTAATCCAAGGATTGAAAATGTCACGTTAGATTTGAACAGGAGCTTCGTTAAAAAAAATAGAACGAAAAACAAAAACCCCCAAAAAACACACAAAAAACAAACCAGAAAAAAATTCCAACAAACAAATAAAAGAAAAAAAGGGAAAAAGAAGAAACAGAAGAAACAGAAAATGAAAGAGATAAGAGATTTCAAACTAGTTTTCAAATGCTTTGAATAATTTGAAATCCTGTAGTTCCCACTGCAATACCTTCAGCTCACTTAAGAGAATCAAACTGGTTTCAAACAATACACTCAATCTCTGATTTTTCACTGTTTTCTTGCATATGTATAATGGAAGCAGACTGACAAACCTATAGAATAGCTAAGATGTCGGTACTTCCATGAGAAAGATGTTCTAGGAATGAGAGGTAAAAAAATTCAGTTAATGACAGCTTCTGTTGGTATCACACCAAAAATCTGTCCTTTCATTCTCTTGAACAATGTGATCTCCTGCACTGCAGATGATTCAGTAGCTTGCACTACTTCATCTTCTCTTTGTGAAGTGTTTGCCTATTTCAGTATTGGAGGTGAGGTTCTGTTAGACGTGTTTAAAGCAGGACCTACACATACAGAGTTAATTCTTTAACGAAGATTCCACACTTGAAAGTACTGACAAATTTTTCCTTTGTAGAAAGTGTCGAGTGTTTTTAATTATGTAATGAGATTCATTAGGAAACAAAAAAGTACTTTTTGTTTTTCTGAGTAAGTCACTAGCACCATCAGAAAACCCTCCCAGCAAAGATGAGAAGGCTGATTTTCATTATTCACTGTGTTCTTGTGCCTGGTACCCATCTGTGTGCCCTACACAATCCAACAATACTTATGCTTCCCTCTAGGTTGGGGGCATCCTTGTTGCAATGATACTATATATGTATATGTTGACCACACGGTGCTGATGTTATGAATAATGATTTTTTTCAGTTCTAGATGCTCTGATATATATTGGCTATAGCTATAAAACTCCTCCTTCCAGGTAAGCTCTTCTGCAAATTTCTGTAGTAAAGAATGGCAGACTGACATTAAAAACACGGCATTACTCACAATGTCACTCAAATATGAACATGGCAATCCATGACACAATTAAATCAATTTTTCATAACACACCCTGAAGAACTAATTAAACACACAGATTCCTTTAACAATCACTTAACCCTAATTTTCTGCACACCAATAGAAAATGTATTCAAGAAAGTGAATGGCTATTATGTCTTCTGGTATCTACCATAATGCCCTCAATCATGCTCAGTTTTATTTTTAGGTAACTATTAATCCTATAGGTTCCTACAATAGTTTAGTATCAATTAACATCCACTTTATGCCAAGTACTTCTTCACTAATGAGGGAAAATCTGAGAAATCTCAAAAAATGAGCCTTTTACATCTAGGCTGTAAAAGGCTGAAATTGATATTTCTAGCAATCACTTATAAAAAAAATATGATCACTTTTGTGTTCTTTCTCCTACTCAATGCCACAAGTTTGTATTCACCATCTGTACAGGAAAATATCCCTAACCTGTATTTTGGATCTAGTTTGCAGTGCACTGTTCATGGATATTACCATATTAGAATACTTTTAACCACGCTGTGAATAGTGGCACTGCCAAATCAGTCTCTCTTATCTAGAAACAAACTGTATTTCTTGAGTTTGCCCATATTTTTCCTTGTTAATGGGTTCCAGATCTGTGAATCCACGAACATCTGAAGGAGCCAGAGCTGAGGAAAAATTATGTTAATTCATTTCAGATAATATTACCCCTCTGAAGAGCAAGCACCTACTTGTCTAGGCTTCTCTCTAGCCTTTCCAAAGGGCATTTCATCCCTATATTAGAAAAAACTACCCTTCACAGTGGACATCTGTCTATGAGGCAACAAATTCTTTTACTTACTGCTTCATATAGGAGACAGATACCAGAGCCTCAAGATTTCTGCTTTGTTCTGCCTTGTTTTTTTTGAAAAGAAAATAACTTCTGCTCCCATGCTAGTTAAAAAGCAAAAACAAGTCACTATCAGTGTTCTGCCTGACTGCAAAAAACCTTCTACAGGAAAATGGAATTAAAGCCCACCTTTCCCAGATTTTCAGTTTAACTGTGCTGATGTAGAAAGAGCATCTGTAGCTTTTCCTGACAGAAGATCACGGATCAGTGGATGTTCAACAGAACAGAAGGGTGACCCTGAGACAGTTCCAGAGACATCCACTCAGCATTTTGTTCACCCTAATGGTGACAAGTAATTGAAAGTTCTTAAAAAATGTAATGGTAAAGGCAGTCTGGTTTGGCAGGGGTGCCAATTTTAGACCCTCTTTCCCATCTTACACATGCATCTGAGGCTGAACACTACAGCAGACTCCTTTAAGGGACACAGCCTGTCAGCTGGGATTATACTGGATTACACTGGTTGAAGCAAGCATTACCTGAGAAATGACTCCTTATGCTACTTAAGGTTAAATCAACTGATTGTACAGTAATAGAAGTAATTTTACAAGGAAAAAGAAGTCTTTATTTAGAGGATGAAGGTACCTTAAGAAAGCATTAAGAGAAAGTCTTGTGCAGACTTTATTATTTTGTCAAGTAGATTAATACAGGTAATGAACATGGCAGATACTATTTGAATTTTAGTGATGCATTTTAGAGTCTCTTAAAACAAATCTTAATTTTCCTAATTCATACAAAATACCCTGGATATAAACATTATTAGGAGGATTGAAAACTGGTTGAAAACATAAACAAAAGGTGATGATGAATGACAACGTATCAGTAGTGAGAATGTGTCTACTGAGGATCGCAGGAATCAGAGCAAGACATGGTTATTGCTAAGTACCTCCATTAGAGGGAGGAAATACTTATAGTAATGAAATTTGCACATAATGCAAAACAGAGACGAGTTGAGTATCCAAGTGTTGATAATAAAGTAACACAAAGGGGTCTATAAAGATTAGGAACATGAACAGACTGATTGTGAATTATGACTTACTCTGGGAAAATGCAGAGACATACAGGAACAGGAATGTACTTTAAAGCCTATCTACATGTAAAAGAAAAGCTGCCCATACAGCTGTACAGAACAACTATATTGGTAATAGTACCAGGATATGCCCCTTGTGCAGCCATTCCAGTCTGGGATAAAAATCATTCCTTTACTCTCAGGTCAAGTCACGTTTATTGCAGAAAATCTGCTCCCAAGGGAAGTTATGCTGAAGTAGCTGGACGCAGCTATGCCATGCACTGGGCTGACTGAGTATGGGGTTAGGCAGCAGCTCTGCCACCAGCAGGAGGCTGCAGTCCCCCATGAACCCCCCTAGGGTGAGCTCTGGTGGGCTCTGCATTCTCCTTAGCTAACGCTGGCAAGACTTCTTTCTTTAGAAAGCTCTCAAGACCCAACAGGAGAGAAAGTCAGGAAGGCAGGAATGCCAAAGGGCTACTGTAAGCAGTAGCTCAGACATGATTTTGCAATGCAAAATTGCAGCAAATCTGAATTTAAGGGTACACAGGATTCACAGTAGGGGAAAGGGAGGTGGCCTGGTGCTCCCTGTGGTATTCCTTTTATGCAAGTTCCTAACATGGCTGTCCCAGCAAGGCGGCACTGAGCTTTGCTCACTGTCAGAAATACTCAGTGCAATGAAGGGACATTTGAAGAGAAGCAGCGGAAAGCGCTGACTCACAAGGAAAGACCAGGGGAGTTAAACGTGTAGCTGGCTAAAAGCAGGCTGAGTGGGGAACTCTGTAGTACTTTATAAATATATGACTCTGGAGATGAATTTTCTCGGAGTGACACTAGAAAATCGTAGCATGCAGCTAAGAAAGGAAACTTAGAGTAGGAGCCAGATAAAACTTCCTGACAAGGAAAAACATTAGCTTTGGCAAACCCAAAGGGAAGAGGAAGAGACGAAAGCTCAGTTAATATATGTGGGAGATCATGTAATCTGATTTTCCAGGCTTGAAGGGAAGGTGAATTCACAGTAGGAACCACACCAAGTAGAAAGCAGAAATGGCAATATTTGATTCGGACCCTGAGGAGGTCAGTGCTACAGTGATAGTCTTTAGTCTCAGGGGGCTGTGCAGATGCTGAGAGTTTGAGGAGTCCCTTCCCCAGAAGGCTCATACCATAACTGGTCCTCTCCTGCAGCACAGGGAGCCCCGAGGACAGTCCTGCGGCCAAGAATCATGCAGAGGAGCTTCATTCCCTGTGCCTTGCACTATTTAATGTTGAATTCCTAGTGTGGAGGCAGTTCTGCCATGCTCAAATAAATTGAAAGGAATCTCAAATTTAGACACTTGCTATTCTTTAACTGAAAAGCCCGGCTGACCCTTGAGACAGTGTTATCGCTGTCAGGAGATAAACCAGGAGCACAAAATCCTTCTGCCACTCCCTGCCCTTAATGTGGGGCAGACACACAAAGCAGAGGGGGTAGCCCTCTGCTATGGCAGATGCAAAACTAGGAGGATTACACCTACCTGGATGATAAAGTGGCACTTTGCTCAATTTGTCTTGCTAATATTCCACGCTGCAGCATGGAAACTGTTCTCAAAATAGGTTTCTAATTTCTGTACAGATTAAATGCAACCAAGCTACTTTACTTGCTAATAATTTATCTAATACCTCTTAGCTGTGCAGTCACATTCACCACAATGAGTTGGACAAGGAGATATCAGGTGTCCTGTGGAAATTCAAAGAATTACTAATAAAGGAGCAGCCGTCTTGGATTAGACACACATTAGTATCGCTCTTCCAGGCTGGTACCTCTCAATCCTTATTCTCTTATTGTCACAGCTCCACCCTACCCTGCCTGTCAGCATCCATCTCGTGCTTCCTAAATTCCTGTGCTACATCATATCTCAGCTTAGTCCATTTGAGAAAAAGGGCCAAAATATGTTGTGAAGGATCAGGGTTCATGTCAGTGTGATGGAATCAAAATCTAGTCCAGCCTTTTCAAGGAACTAGCTGAAGTTTTAGCTAAAATTCAGCCACAGGGATCGCCAGGAAAATTTCCAGCAGAAAAAAACCCAGAGAAATAAAGTTTTGTATGACACATTCAATAGAATCATGATATTGTATGACTGAAGTCTTACTCTCTGGGCAGCAGTGAACACTTTAGGATCAGAGATTAGAACAGTGTATGCTTTGGAATTCTCCCAGGATTGTCTTACAGGGATTTCTACAAGGAAGAACGATCTTGCCTCTAAGTTTAAAACTTGCAAAACAGAAAAACTTCTTTACTAGTTTTTAATATTAGGTATATATGTATAAATAAGAAGTAGAAATATTTTTACTTCAAAGCCATTACTGTGAACTTACAGAACTGCAACTGGACTCAGAAAAAAGTTGCAAATAACTCAGGAAATTAAAGGTATATGAGAAAAGTCTTGGTGTTATTTTGTATGTCAGAAAATAAGGAGCATCCCCAGAAGGAAGTACATATCTCAGTATCTCAAGTATGTACTTCATGTCCCTGCCATTGAGAAATATAAATTAGCAAAGAAAACCCAAGGAGTCAGATACTTGTGGTTTGCTCTGCAAAATGAATGCATCCAAAGTGCTGAAACGAGTTTGAGAGACCAGTAAAACACTCGACTGAGCCTTTCCTGCACCAGCTCCTGCTGGTGGAGAATCTTCACAGCTGGCACAGGGGAGAGAAACAGCAGGTAGAACTAAAAGCCCCAGATCATCTTCTGCAACTCGTTAAACGGAGGTGAAAATTGGTCAGGAGATTAGACTTCTTTCATTTTTTCCTATTAAAAACATTAATACTGTTACTTAATTGTCCTTTCAATCCTCCTTGCTCCCCTACTTCATCAATGACGGAAATGTTCTGGTTAGTCAGTGTCTTACTTTCAGCAAGAAATGACTGACATTAACTTCATTTAGTGTGAAAGAAGTAGCTAAAGGTGCCTCTAAGTCCCCTTCTCTTGTAGGGCAAGGCAGATAAAGCTACAGAGGAGATGTGAGGCATGCAGACTGTGAGAACTCCATATGGCTCATAATTCTCTCTCTCTTGTAAACAGCTGCCCATATTGTCTTTTAATTCTATTTTAGTCCATTTTATCCTATTTATCCTTATATCACTCTTTATTATTCTTGCATTTCAGAAAATGATCGAAGACATTCTATTGGAAAGCATTCCTTTTGTTTATTAGGAAATAGTGATTATTTCAAGTAAAGATGGTGCAATTGCTGATTTAAAGAAAAGTGAGTATTGCTGCCCAAAGCCTGACTCTACAGTAATGCCCAAAAGATATGATGGTCTGGTGATAAATACTGTTTGCTGTAAGCCTGTCTGTTTTGGGAATAATAAAATAAACATTAGAGGGTCAGACATGTGGCTGGTAGCTAGCACATGCTACGAACAGACGCTTGCTAGTAAAGACTGGTAGTTCATTCATTTTGAATTAAACTGTAAATCAAGGAACTATGGAAGTGTGGGAGGAGTGGATTAAAAATTCAACAAAAAAGCTTTTGGTTTCTTAATTCCATGATCTGCCACATCTCTCCATCTGTGCAAAATGAGTGGGTGTTGTAGAAAAAAACCTGAAAGGGTGGGATGTTAAAATGGTTTACACTGAGGTTCCTGCACAGCGTGGCTAACTTCTACGCTTCCCGAATAGCACCATTTCAGAACACCTCTGCTTTTATACAGAATCAAGCCAGATATATTTATCACTAATCAGAAAAAAAGTAATTTAAATAGTTGGACTGAAAACGGAAATAAAGGCCTTATCATGCTTGAAAAATGCCATTTACTCTAAAGTGAGGTTTTCTACTTGATCAGCACTAGTTTGAGGAATAACAGAAAACAACACCTGATGTATTCTGCCAGTTTGCATTCAGACAATCTTAGGCAAAACAAAATCTACCCTCTGAGAACCAACAAGAAAGAGAGATTACATGGCACATGTCTGAAAGAAAAATGACAGATGATTCCAAGGTTTTATTTTTAATTTTACTACACGAATGGAACTTGCTATTCCTAAGCTTTAGGTATTGATTCCTATATATTTCAAAAAGTGATGAAGGGAGGCTGGTCCTGAGAAATGCTCTCTGAAAATGAAGTACGGTGCCCAGAACCTGACAAAATTAACCAAGAAGTCAATATGTTTAACACTAAAAGGAATAGTTTTAAGTGCAAACTCCTGAAATAATATAATGTAATTCACATACCTTCCTAAGTTGTTGGATCTGTTACTTATTTTAAACTGTCTGCATACTCAAGCATGGAGAAGCTCATCAGAAAATGTGAAGTAGTTCATCCTGAACTACAGTGGTAGTCTCTGTGCAGGGAAAGACCACAGGAAAACTCTTAGCTTTGACCACAGCATGTTTTGATGCAAAGCAAATGGCAGCAATGCTGCTGGTTAGAGCAACAAAAGTAGCACCAGCAGACTTTGGACCACAACAGGTTCCCATACGCAGCTCTACTTCTGTCATGAATGATCATCTCCACATCCTGAACAGCAGCCCATCTGGATGAAAAACCAAGGGAAGTAAAAATCATTGGGTTATTGCAACAGTGCAGAGCCAAACCAAACTGGCACATAAATTCTCCCTCCTACACAGGGATCAAAGTAGAATGATTGGTTGAAGTATCTTCTCTTGCTTCAGAGCACATGAATCTCCCTTTTAATAAAAAAAGGTTTTATTAATCATGATCTCCCACTATCTCCTAGGTCAGATAATTCAAAGTTCCCATCTGGCTGATTGCTTGGGAAGTTTCATTACAGTCCTTTCATATTTCTGGTGTCACATTATCTCTGGAGGAGTTTCTTACACTCTTGGCAGCTGCTCCAGCTTGTTGCTGACTGTAAAACTACTCACAACATCAAGGAGAGAGAAAAATAAAATAAAAACCCACTCAGCAAAAGTGAAGACAACAGGAAGAAGCCTACATTGAAAACAAGAAAAGAAAGAGTCACTTGAGATGTGGGCTGTTGTGTGGGAGTCTCCTCCTTGGGGACCTAACTGGCTGGCTGGAGAGTGGGGAACTGCAAGAAGATACCTACAAGATAAATACCGGAACAATCAAATAAGAGAGATCTTTCATCAAAAGGGAAAACCAACTATAAACACAGATGATAATTCCCTTCTTTCTCCCTTTTCTCCACCCTCAATGGTGAAAATTCTATCTTAACCCCACAGATACATTTGCCTTTCCTGTGAGCTAGATCTGAAGCCTCCTGGAGCCAGTGATTTACCAACGGGTTTTACTAGTTTCAGTGGGGTCTTGGATCTAATGGCTGTGTTTTGAGGCAAAATCCTTTCCAATCTCATGAGCTATCATAAAAAGAGAAGGAAAGAAGACAGGGAGCCCACCATCCTCTTTCCTCCTGCCATCTGACAGAGGGAGCAAACATATTAGTTGCCTTCAGTCCTGACTGTACAAACCAAGATCTCTGAAGATCCATGAAGATACCTGGCAATAATGGAATGGCTGAGGTGGGAAGGAAACTGGAGATGATCTGGTCCAATCCACCTGTTCAAGCAAGGCCGTCTAGAGCCAGTTGTCCAGGACCATGGATTTTGAGTATCTCCAAGGATGGAGACTCCACAACCTCCCTGGGCAAGCTGTTCCAGTGCTCAGTCACCCTCACAGTGAAAAAGTGTTTCCTGTTTCAGTGTGTGCCCATTGCCTCTGGTTCTGGAACTGTGCACAAGCAACTGCCGTGCTTGTTTCTAATCTGGTTAATTTCAAGATAGCCTGGGTTTGCATTTAACCCATTTTAGTCCTACAGAAATCTAAGGTCCATAAGGTAATCTACAGTTTTTTTGGTTCCGTTAAGTAGTAAATCAGATTAAAAATACACTTTTCTGCTCATTGCAGTACTTCAGTGCAGTACTGCAGGTAAGAGTACCCCCAAAGTTACCTTTCAGTTGCAGATCTGTTGCAATCAGACAGGCACAGGCAAAAAGTATGATATAATAACATTAACTATGAGAAGACTCCTAATATATTCATATTGCATATCTCTGAGGCAGTGGCTCTATCAACTACAACTTTGACCGTAAAATACCTTTTAAAGAGGAATGTTTGCATTTATACTTAATTCATGAATTTGTTTTCCATTATGTTAGCAGTTTTAGGCTTGCTGTAACTTGTATCCAAAATATTTTTAATAGGATCAGGCAGCAAATTGTTACATTTTAATTAAGAAATATTCCAGTAAACTGGAGCTTATTATTGGTAAAAAAACAGGGAAAGAAGAGCAGGTTACTGCAATTGAATTTAATGGCACTAATCAGCTTTTTTTTACTGTGGCTTTTCTACAAACAATTTACTGTGTATGAGTACTTTTTTGTCATGCAAATCATTCTGAGCTAATATTATACAAATTTATTCTTGAAAGACTTCAAGTGCTTTTCAGAACAATAATAAGCTTTAAGTAGTTTATATCCAAAACAGTTTTTCCAAGCTTGGAAATCACTGAAAGGAGAAACAATGCTCAGAGAAAATTCATTTCAACAAGATCACAATCTGAAAAAACAAGTCTAACGCTCATCACTTTCTGCCACTATGCCACATCACTATGTTAAGGATTTCTATCTATCGTCCCAGGCCCTGTGAGACTGCCTTATCACAGGGATGCCAGGTAAAGCAGCCTTGATGTAAATGCAAATGTGTTTCTCCATGTTTGTAAATTCCTAGTAAGACTCTTTTAGTGAAACGGAAAGAAGAAAACGGATATCCCGGTGTGGCGCTTCTGAATGATTCTCTTCCAAAGAAGAAAATGAGTGTAAAATTGATAGTAGCACGTCAGGCCTGAATCATCGGAGGAGAAAAACACTTTAAAAGTCAGCACCCAGAATGCCCAGGACTCCCACGGCCCCAAAGCTCTGAGAGAGCTCTAAGAGAGAGTAACTTTCCAGTCAAGAGGAGTTCTCAGCTCAGCAGGAGCAAGGTCAGGAAGACTTGCCTTTCTCCAAGAACCAAGTTTCTCAGGCACGTGTCAGTCTTGTGCACTATGAAACATGACTGGAACCTGAGCTGGAAGGTTTACAACAAACAAGAGAGCTAAGGAGATTCAGGCTAATGTGTGTTGTCATCACACTAACATGGGAAACAAGATGGTAAGCCATTATCTCAGCCCACCAAAGATAGCTAAAATCTGGAGACAGGGAAATGTGAGGGTAACACTGGAAAGCAAACCAACTTCCCAACCCTACCAAACTTCTAAAATGACCAACCAGAGAAGAATGACTCAAAGAAATTATGTGGATCTTAAATCACATTTCTTTCAGTTCTTCCTGTGTACACTTACAATTATTTCCACGTGAACCTGAAGTGATGTCCCTCAGGTCCTGCCTGGGAAACTGTACAGAGCTCCACCTCTTTTCACCAAAGGGTTTTCCTTTGCTGAGGGTTACTCAGCAGAAGCCTGGAACCCACTGGGGTAAAAATTTTCCAGACATTAATAGTTGTAATTCCACACTGAAGCCTAAATCAGTAGAAAAGGAAACCTATCTAAAGGAGCAGACAAACCCCACTCAGAATACAGGATGCAAGACACATGCCAGAACTTCAACACATCTGGTGTCATCAATATCATATTTTCCTGCCCATATCTGGGTTTAGAACGAACACTTTTTTCCCAGTCATTTAAATCAACTTGCAAGTCAACCTTAAAGCCAGTCAGAAAATATAAATGGGTTTAAAAGAAGACAATGACATGGTTTAAAGAAAACGGATTAGCCTCCTCACTTCTGTGCATTTGGGCCACGCATGCAAGTTTCTTCCTACAAACATGACAGCTAGAAAATCACTTAAAAATTACAGCAGAGGTTCTAACCATCACTTGTTTCTGAGCTTTTCACATTGAATATCACAAGGTTTGCAAACAACAGTGAAGATGTGGCAACAGCAGGAGGGGCTGGAACTAGATGATCTTTAAGGTCCCTTCCAACCCAAACCATTCTATGATTCTATGAAATATTAGCTGAGAGCATGTGCAGGATTAAAAGCTAAACTATAAGAAACTTATGTGTAATTTTATGTAATGGATACAATTTCAGATACAGTAATAATATCTGAATTATACATCTTACTGGTCATTTGCATTTGCAGCAATTGTGCCTACAGCATAATTATGGTAACTAGCCTTGCTATTGTCTCCTATTTAGCTGAAAATAGGAGATAAATAGGCCTACAGCTTTGCTTTTTAAACTATTTACATGGAAATCAGGACCTTATTTACCCATCTACCATAACTTCAGTTCAGGGACCATGTCTTTCTTTTATAGCATCTGAGACTACTGTTTACACTAAGACAGGGTAAATTGACTCACCTGAAATATTTTTGCCATCATGATGTAATGCAAGAAAAACCCGAGAAGTTTTTAGAAAAAAAAATGAAGTTCTTTATGTGTCCTTGGAAAACTGCCATTCACGTATATTTGGGGAAATACAGCTGTCACCAAGAATAGAGCTTCATTGAAGATTCAGTCATATTACTTCTCAGTGATTAGAGACAATAAAATATGATGTCAACATAAGCTAATAGGAGATCACAGGTTTTATTCAAATTCCACCAGAGTCAATGGAAATGTTGTAGGGCTTGAGGAAACTTTGGGTCAGATTTTGAGGCATGCTTGCACAGTTTTTCAAAGTGAGAGTCTGAGTGGGAGATGAGAATAATGCCCAGCAATACAACCCTCTGCTTCAGCATTGCAATAAGCTCAATGTGGGGCTATGGGGATGCACGCAGCAGTCCTATTTCCCTTGTGCTGGGCAACCCATAGTATTGGACATGTCTGGAAAGTTTCCACTGATCTGTCCAATGTCAGGTATACTGCACTGCCTGAAGGCATTAGGTGCTTTACATGACACGGCTGGCCCATATGTGCCACATGCAGGGCTAACTGAAAGTATGGACTCACATCTCACCCCTCATATGGTGCCAGCACACCCCACAGTTCCTCCTACAGGGCTGAGCTTATATTCGAAGAGAAGACCCTCAGACAAACGTGGTATCAAATGCAGTTTCAAGCCAGTGCCAACATGCACTGTGGGTAAGACGCATACACTGCCTTGCTGGGCAAGCTTGCAGCAAGCAGAATTCCTTCAACTTTAGGAAAACATAGGATCCTGCCTTTTAAAAAGAAGAGCATGAGATGTGTTAAGTGGGAAGGATACTATTTGTCTTTTTTTTTTTGTTTTGTTTACTTTCCCCTTTACACACTTCTGTACTACTTGTTTTTTCTTTTTTTCCCTGACAACTCTCATCTCCTGGGTCCATAGTAAGAGTTTATTTTTAAAAAATAATTTAAAAGGTCATAAATATTGAGTTGTCTTTCCGGTTAAAAATACAGAACAGCTGTATGTGACATTAAAGGGTCATCCAAAATCAGCCATTGATTTTTAGATAGCTGGTGGGAGTTCTGCACTCAGAAATGGCAGTGAGACCACATAAACATAAACATGATACTGAAAGGATTTTGTTATTTTCCCTAGACCACTCAGCGGCTTTGGAGACTGATGTTACTTTTCTTAAAACTGGAGGAAGCAGGTTAATCTATTTTTTATATTTTCATAATCTTTTGGCATATTATCCAATTTTCAAACTTTTTGACAGTTTTTGCAGAATTTTGTGGCACTTCAATAATTTTTATTTTTTACAGAATTTACAGTCTCTTATTTCCACTGAATCTGACCAATGTAATTAAAAGATGAATGATCATTATTAATACATTTCTACTGAAAAACTGTTAAAAAACATTAAAAACAACATGTGAAAGAGTTCTGACATTTTGTATTTCCACAGCTCTGATGATATTATAGCACTAAAGTCCCAATAAAGTTTCATCACTGAATGTTTTAATATGGCTAGCTGTAAAGAATTCTGGTGAATACAAATAATTGTAATATAGAAAATATGTCAATTATTTTCTTTCTCCCATGCTATTTCTCCTCTATTACTTAAATCTTTGGGTCCTTTGAAACTCTCCTGTTGCATATATTGCATACATCTCTTCCAGTAGGTAGGCAACTGCCCAAAAATATAACTCTGCACTTGCTCAAATATCTGGTGAGGTGGCATGAGAAGACACTGCACTTCATGAAATACTTTCCATGGAGACTGAGTCAGGTGCGCATTTTCCAGCTCTATCTCTACAGGCCTGGAGGAGAGAGAGTTTCAATGTTTTTAATACCAAGGCTTTGAAGAGATGCTTAGAGATGGCTGGAGGAAGGTTAAAATATTCAGCTTCCATGAGCTGCCAAACACACTGTGCTTGTGAGGTGATCCCACACAGGTCCCTCGAGCCATGAAGCGGAAAAAAAACTCACTTTTGCAGCTCCTGACCTGACGCCGGCCCTTTGGACCTTGCTGCTCGTGCCTCCCCACGCGGGGCTGCAGGTGAGGAAGGAATGCCCTTTACTCCTCAAATCTAGGCTGGCGGGAATCAGTCCCTATGCGACTGCCTGCTCCCCAGCTGGTTAAAATATTGGCTAGTGATAGCTTGCTTATTTTGCAATTCTAATTGCTTCCATGCCTGCCTTAAAATACATCTAAATTAAGCTCAAATAAATCCACTGCCTTAATGTCCATGGTATCATGAACCTCAAAAAATGAAAAAGTGATTTCACAACAATGCTCTAGTACAGTCCACTTTTTTTACATTGGCTGTTTTAACTCCGCTTTTAAATGGTTCTCATGAATCTGCAGAAAGGCCAGTTTTACAGTTATCTTAAAGGGGTCATATATACTTCGAGTAGAAGTTGGGAAATGAATTAATATATGTATATATTTGGTTTGATTAGGCTTAAAAATACACTTGGGTTGTTGATATTTTAAAAATGTATATTGGCTTATTTTTTTCCTAATAGAAAATATCCTTCCAAATTGGATTGCAGTCATCTGTGGCAGATGAAAAGAAAATGAGCACATTTGTAAATTTGGAAAGTGGCTAAGGGAGACAGAGAAGACTTGACAGAGCTTTAGTTTAGCAAGAGAATTGAGTTGATAGTTACTGAAGAGAACTTTCAGTTATGACTAGAGAACTATGTGGCACTTAGAAATGCTGTAAATCGCAAATTTTTTATGGGCATTATGCAATTCCTGTCCTAAAACATAGCTTTCATTTTTATTGCATTATTTACTAGGCTTGTTGTAAACTCTGATATCTCTTTCTATGTGGATTATATTTAAAACTTGAAAACTTAATTTTGTTGTAACATCACAGTTGGCTAGTGCTTTACCCCCACCTAGGAAGCCTCTGAAGTCCATGTGTGTGAGACACTGAAATAGTTTATGGCTTAAGCATTGTTAAAATTGCTGAAGGACTTTTGCCCACTGTAGCAAACTGTGCAAAGAAGCAACTACTCACCAAAGCCTGCCCCTCCCCAAATATGCCTACTAATTTGGACTGTGACAGGAAACTGAGGTAAGATAAAAGCGGCATTATTGTCCAGTTATCCCAGGAGAAAAATGTATCCCTAAGTGTGAAAGACTGGAATGGCTCAGGCAATCAAGTTGCAAGCTGACAATGTGCAAAGTAACCGCCCAGGAGCTGAGGGCATGCACACCTGATACCTCAGACTACAAGCTGGGTGAAATAAGGAAAGAGGCAAATCCTTCGAGGTAGGGTAGTGTTTCTTTGCCCTTACACAAATGACAGCTGTGATAACTCCATCTGGGGGAGTACTGGCACAATTCACACATAGCCTGAAGACACTCATCTCTGCTGATGGGCCATATTGGACACTGTAGGCAGATAAAACATCTTCAAAGGTGTCAAAGACTCATGAAATGACCCATGATCCAGTATTTACATCATTCACTGTAAAACTCCCCACTCCAGGCAGTACCGAGATGTTCCCGCCTAGCCTAAGCCTAATAAAAGACAGCATGGACTTCACTCCACACAAGGTTTTCCCTCACCACCCTGGGCTCCCCTTGAGAGATCCAGACTACAACCATCACTTCGAAAGGGCTGGGACTCTCATCACTGAGAAGACCACAAAAAGAGATCTATGGGACACCATCAGAATCTATGGAGTGGTGATATTTTTTCTACTTAATCTGTCTTTCTGTCACTCTTTCTCTCCCCCTTTCTCTCTTCTTCCTATTTCTTTCTCTTTCTCTCTACCTCACATTTACTGTTAAATAAGAATTCGTATTATTGACTTGGGCATATGGTCTCGTTTGCACCTTAATTCAGGCAGAGGCATCTCTAATCATTTTAAAGAATCTGACCATAACAATGTGTTAGAAAATTCCTTGTCAGAAGGGGGCTGGATGGCCTCAGCCTGCACTGAAGTGCCTTCAACTGGGTACTGCAATGCCTGAAATATGTCTGTCTTGTCCCAACAGGGTGACTGCCTGCTGGGATTCAGGGTCCATGCAACCCCGCTGTCACTCTGAGTGCTGCAAACAGTGGGCATTTAATTAAATCATCAGGGTTATAACATAATGTAAATCATGTTACCATTGAAATGGCCTAACCAAGCAAAACTCCCAGGCTAGTACTGGTGCTGCAACTTTGCCCATACTGAGGGCCCCAGAAGGCACCCAAAGACTCCCCAGGATTAACTGGGGAGCTGCTGGTAAGTTTAAGGGCTTCCTGGGCCAAGTGTTTGCTAAAGTGTCAGTTTTCTGGGCATTCTAGGCAGGAAACTTCCCTTTTTTGCCCCAAAAATAAATGCTCTAGGTTTGCTACATCAATCCCAAAGCAGAAAGAATGAGTATTTCTATCTGCATATGTGTTGGATATGTTGTCTCCTCAATAAAGACAAAAACGTATTTCTAGATTAAATATTTATACATTCTAAATTTATAAATATTTTAAAAATATAATATATGGATTTATATATTAGATACATATGTCTATATAGAGGCATTCCTAGGGATATATATTTTTTCATACTGCTTCCCTGACAAGAGAAAAGGTATTAAATATTTTGCCAGGATTTTTCTAATCTCTAATAAAGTATGCATACCTGACAGGCTGTCTCTCTCACAACATTTGAAGGCTCTGCAGTGCTTTAGTCATCACACAAATACGAGGATTGTGAGCTTGGACAAGAGCTGGCAACACACAAGCAAGGATGTTATTTTCCCCTTATTTTGACTAAGATTTCTCCTCAGCAAGTTGGGGGGGGGGTTTATCCCCAAAGCTTCTAATATATGATATTTTCAACTCTAATTACTTCAAATTCTGACCTGTTATATCAAGAATTTATGTAAATTTACATATGAAGCAGACAGTAACACATCTGTTAAAGAGCAGGAACCTATCACTGTTTCTTCAAAGCCTAAAAGCAACTTAAACTTCTTCCTGAAAATGTCAGGCACAGAGCATGTTTTTACATATTTTTTATTATTCTATGAGACTTAAAGTATTTTTAAACAGGGAAAAAGGGCTGGGTTCTTGCAAGCCTATCGTCTTGTTGCTATATTTTTGTAAAGCAAGGCTCTTTTCTGGGCTTGCTTTTGAGACTCTTGAGCATTCACAGCTGCTGGGTGGGCTGTTACTAGCTGGTAAAGTGGGATCAGCTGGATCTGTTCACTCTCCATTACCACCAGCGGGATTTAAAACATCTCGCTCTGAAAAGGATGACAGATTTCAACGAGAATAACTTTTACTCGGTGAGAGAAGGGATAGAGAGGAAGTGGGGAAATCCCGTGTCTGGAGGATGTGTGTGCCTGCCACTCCTTCAGAGGGAAGCCACAGTCAACAGAAACACTTCTAGGCTGTCAAAGCAGAGTGTCTAATGCGTTGTGCCACAACTAGGCTGGCGTTGTCATTACTCTTTTATGTGTGTTATCCTCCCTCCTGCCCACGTGCTGGCGTTGGCTTGTTGGGTTGTGCTGCAGTATCCCCTCGTTCACAGGGGACTGACAGGCACCTCAGCTCAGGGCAGGGGTGGCCAGTGGTGATGCTGAACCCACTGCACGAGGCAGCCTCTGCGTGAGGGAGGCAGGGATGAGACATGATGCAGTGACCGTCTGTTGTATGCTCCCCAGCTACAGCAGTCTGCTTGTGAAGACAAACCTGAGCCAGGTTTGGAAAAACTGAAACAGCTCAGCAAACCTGTGTCTAAGAGACTGGGGCTTTGCACTGAGCAACTGGACAGCACACACCAACAAATGAGGGCAACTGCATTTAAAAATGGGCTTAGGATTGTATTTGAACCTCTAATTTATCTAATTAGAACCTTGTATTTGTATCTAATAATGATCTAATACTGTGCATTTATAAATTCTGACTCTTTCTTACCCTGAAAGCTCTTTCTGAAGACAGTTAAACATAATGAGAAATGCACAGAACTACCTTGCTAGGTGCCAAATGGATCATAGAATCACAGAATGTTTTAGGTTGGAAGGGACCTTAAAGACCTCTAATTACAACCCCACTGCTGTGGATGGTGACACCTTCCACTAAACCAACCTGGCCTTGAACACAGGTGGGGGAGTTTCAACTTCGATGTCACTTAGATATTTATTTAATTCCTTCAAATTGACATAATGTTAGAGAGCCAACACACTGCAGGGACCAGAATCACACGCAGATCTTACACAGGTCCTTGTGAAGGGGTGCTGCAGGCCTTCTCACACCGCTGCTGTTCCCATCACTTAACTGCACATCTCCAGCACACACTCTTTTTAAGCAAGTATTTCTCAAACTCCTGCTGGAGGTTTGATCTAAAGTGCTGTGAACTGATTAAAAATGTCATGTAGTTATTTTAAAATTGCATGATGCTGCCAGAGGAATGGCTGCATGATGAGACAGCAACTTCCTTCATGCAAAAGTAAAAATGATCAAGAATTACTTATACAGAGTACAAAGTACTCAGAGAAATTTGTGCAACTGCCTCCTGTATATAATGATAGCCAGCAAGCTCAGACTGTTCATGTACTTTCATGATGGGGACAAATCACATAGGGATCCTTCTGAGGACTCCTGTCACCTCCAGTCAATGCAATCTTTCCTCTAAACCAGGGGAAAGTCTAGAAATCAGAAGACTGAATAATCTCAGACTGTATTTACTGATCTGATAGAGACATTGAAGAAAGAGGAGGCAAATAAATTAGACAGAGACGGGGTACAAGATATAAATGACAAGTTATGTCAAGAATAAATTCAGCATATAGCTGTGAGTCAAAACCAGAAGGGCATGGAAACTCCTGGAGAAAGACAAGAGAGGAGGACTTGCAGTGCTGGGGGAAAGACAAGAAACTGGGCTAGTGGAGAAAAATACAATCTGAAGAAAGAAAAAAATGAAGCATTGGGAGATAGGATTAAAAGGAAAAAAGAAGAAAAAAATAGGGAAAAACTGTACTGACAAATCCCTTCAACTCAGAGTACGCATCTGTGACTCCTCAGTGAATGCAACTGCTTTCTCAGTGCGTGCTAGACTTAATTTGCCATGAATGATAGATTTCAGAAGAACTTTAGAATTCGATATGTACTGTGAAATGTTCCCTGCTCAGACACTCCTGTAGAGCGGGGAAATGGCAGGAAATCATTTCGAACAACAGCAAGTGTTATTTTGAGGGAGACATAATGGCTTATTTGGTTTGACATCGGAAACAGATATAACTTCGACAAAGGCATTTAAATGCTAATCTGTCATTTACAGCGGGTAAACAAAAACTAACATGCATAAAATCTGTGGTGCTCGTGAAAGAGTGCTCTAGAAGCCCAAAATACTGCTTAATTCAGAGAAGATGAGTATCTCTGCAGGCAGAATTTATTCCCAAAATATATGAAAGTTGAGAGTAAAATTTAGGTATTCAAGCCTGTTTCCTGGTGGTGGATTTGGATCATACAGTTTGGGTCACAGAAGGGAGCGATTTTTCATTTGCAGTGTATTTCTCAGATATGGAAACAGGCAGGCAAATATTTTCCTGGAACAGTTAACAGCTGTGCAGTCCGATCAAGATGTACTCCATGAGAGCAAATTCCATAGGTAACAGAGATCCTAAATTCATCACACTTTTCTGCCTTTGGTATATCCTCATTGCCCACAAAGCAATGGTAACTTTGAACAAGAGCCAAGGAAGTAACAAGTGGCTCTGGATGAGTTTGGAAGAAATGTGTTTCCCTGAACACAGGTCAGCCTGTTTCCTATGACACTGCCCTGAGCAACTGAGAAAAACTTGGAGAACATTTCTAAAATCACAGTAACTGCCATCAGCCTCCAAAGTGTGATACACCACCACAGGTCACCGGGAATGATGCTACTGTCAAATGGCTCATCCCACTGCAGTGATGGAAAGAAAGGGTAGGTTTTTTTCTACTCTGGATGGGTTAGGTCAGCAACTCTAGTGCCAGCTTCCAGCCATACCACAGAGCACAGGTCTAGATCCTCACACACCATCTTTATAAGTAAAAGGAATGAATATGAGTTTTGTGTTAGCAACACAGTCTTTGTCTCTGTTGCAAGGAGGCCTCTATGAATCTTTAGTTTCATTAAACCTTGTAAAAAGAAGAAGAAAACAGAGAGGTAAGAGTAATTCATTGCAACGTATGAAAAAATACCTTCAAGTCCTTACTCAGAGATTTCCACAAACTCCTCTCAAGGCTGTCGTGCTGTATGGATACACAGGCAAAGAGGGGAAACCCTCAGACTGTGTTGTGCACAAATGGAGCTTGAGAAGGAAATTTGCAATTTAATATTCACCTAGTCGTTTAAAATTTACTTAAAAACTCTATTGGTCTTGCTACCCTTCTTGTCTCCTGCCTCTAAAGTTCCTTAATTGTTCTGTTCTGCCCAAGTTTATGATTAGCTTCACTGTACCTATGTTTGCTCCTTTTTTATATATTTTTCTTTCTATTATGCCTGCTTGTATGTGGAAGTCTTCAATACACACATAGACAAATTATGCAAAAAGTCTTCACACGGATGAAATGTCATACAACTAATCTCAAGCAAGAAGGCAAAATGACAGGAGCAGAAAAACCTCAGTCACCTGTTCCTCCTCCTTGCAACATTGGTGTGTGATTTACCTGCTTATTATCTACTCACGTGGCTTTTGTCACGCAAGTCTCTGAGCTCCTGATAGCTGCTGAGTAACTTGTACAGAAACCATGCTTTCATAGAAATAGAAAAATATTTCAATTTCCAGCTAATGATTGGCTGCCAAAAAGAAAATTAAAACTCAGTGCAGTTAATAGGACACTCTGTAATGATGTGTTTGGATCTGACCTTGACATGGTAAGACAATCTGTGGCAAAACTGGTTTTAGTCCTGGGACTTCTTAACTTTTCTGTGTTTTTCCCTATGCACACTCTTCTTCAATACAGGAAAAAGTTATGTGTCCTCTTTGTATGGAGAATCTCATTTTCCTGTGATTTTAACATGTCTTGTTTTATAAATATATAATAAATATCCATGGAGTATAAACGTGAGACTTCTGTTAGGCTGGCGGCTTTCCCAAGACCCTCAAATGGATTGTCATTTGCTCTATGACATACTTAAGTGCTGGTTTATGAGATGTCACCTTCTGAGCATCACTTGTCCAGTACCTGCTGTTTGTTCTGTGACTGAAAAAAAGGGAAGAAGTGAAGACTGCCTTTCCTACACAGAGCCTGTGTCAAAATCCACATTAAATACATTTGCCTAGAAATCTTAGATCACAGTTTACAAGTTCAGAAACAAATCATCCCCCACTTATCCTGAGACATTTATCCAGGGAAAAAACATAATCATTTGAAAATAATCACCAAAGTGTGATTTTTTTTTTGTGATATTCTATTTATACTTATGTTACTTATTTGAAACACCAACTGGACAGAAATCTGCAGAAACTTTCTTTTCCAAGAAAATTTCCAGCTCAGTTCCAAGTACAGAGTTCAAAGGTATTCTAGAACTGTCTTAAAAATATTCTGTAGGATAAAGAAGTCAACACAGTATTCAGTATTCCAATTTGAGCATTTAAGAAATTACTACACTTCTTCAAGTTGTTCAGTTATGCTTGTGTGACATTGCTCTTTCAACCGACAAACATAATCCCAGTGTGTCTAAGCCTCTCCTCATAGATCTCACAAGCTTTACTCTGTTGTCAATATCCTGCCTTGGGTTTCATGACCTAGGTTCAGTGAATACTTCAGGACATCCAGCACATGGCATCAGACATCTTGATGACACCAAACCTTGCACACTGCTGTTTAATGACCTCTTGTATTATTTTTGTCTGTTGACTTTCTAAACCCATCAAAGCAGATTACAGCCACTTACAGTGTTCATGTCTTCTGAGTCCTCTGCTCTGCTTAATACAGCAAGGAAATCACCTTATCTTTCAGATATTCACTGTACCCCAAAATCTCTCTAAAATACATCATAATCCTTCAGTTGGACTAAGAAAGAAACCCTTTTCAAAGATAATTATGCAATCTGTTTTAAACATCCTTTTCACTCTGATTGACATAAAAGACAAGGTTTTACTTCTTTCTTATTCTATTCTGTGAGCAGTTCACCGATGTCAGTGGTGTAAGGTATGAATGCAGACAGCAGGCTATCACTTTTAATTATATAGTTCTTGTAAAATTACTTGAAAGTGATACAACCTAAAAATGCACAGAAACTAAACCCTGGCACCACAGTTATACATATGTCTCAGGCATAATTCTTGATAGTTTTCCATACTTATACCTGGGATTAAATTTTCTGCGATGAATACAAATGTGTTTGCCTTGCTTTAGACAGCCACTTCTTTTTCAATTGGAAAGACGATTACAGCAGGATTTGCAGAGATCTGTTGGTGCATTCCCATCCTTTGTCGTTGCCCATTCTCAGGTGAAGAAAAATTAACAGGAATAAATACATACGTCACAATGATAGCAAAGTCAATGCTCTTCCATTGCCAAGTATTATTTCACAATATGAGATTGGGATTGATTGGGACAGGGAGAAAATACAAGAAATAATTTTTTCAGCCCTTTTGTCTGGACATACCTTTGCTCTATATGCATAATCTGTAACCACAAATTTATACTTGAGAAAAAAACCCTGAAGCTAAAGAAAATGAAAACTTCTTTAAGTTGCAGTCGATGTTCTACTTTAGCAAAGAGGTTACTGTGAGCAGTATATTTAGTTTTTTTGTTTTCTCCTCAAAGAGAGATGACATGCTGCATTTATGCAGGAAAATTTACTGCCACCTGACTAAAATTAGATAGTCCACACTTATGCTTTGAGTTTATTATCCTGGGAATTCTGTGGGAGTTTAAATCTATAGTCTCTGCATACACAGGGAAAGGCTGAGGACTATTAAGAATAAACGCAACAGCCTCAGAAATTCAGGTCGTAGCATTTGACTCATTTTTTTTAAATGAACTTACTTAAAGCATGGGTGCTGGAAAGCAAAAGTGGAAGGGAGAGGAAGGACAAGTAACCAAGCATACCATATGGGTACTTAATGTATCTGGCAGCCTGCTGTTTAACCACTCTGGTGTCTTGTAATAGTATTAGCTGACACAGACGTGTGGCTGTGCTTATCGGACGTCACTGATGGGCTACGAAACACGCTGTGGCGGTAAGCCCCGGCATTCCAGTTTACACTGCATGCTGCAGCTCGGAGTGAGTGCTGCTTCAGCTCCTGCTAGTCATGCTTTCAGATGGCCAGCTACTTAACAGATAACAAAACACTGCAAGGTGTAACAGCTCTTGATAGATTTTTTATTTTCCTGAACTTCTGCTGACAACTTTTGCTTCACTGTATTGACAATTTTTTTTTAAAGCAAGCTCAGAGCCCAGACCCTTTGCAGTCTACCACTGGCAAACTGTATGGGGTGGGGGGAGGCAGCATCAGCTCCCAGTGACACCAGTTCTCAGTAAATTAGTTGAAGGGATTTGTCAGGCAATGACAATTTTCAGTTCTAGCCCTTAGACCTGTCTTTCTATAGCAGCTTCCCATATCGTGCCATATTGCATACTATCTCTACTTCCCTGTAATAGGCTGTAAATTCAGGGAGGCAGGAAGTAAATGCCTGATCCAAACCCAGTGCTACTGTTATTTTGCTTGGATTCTACCTCACTGCTCTCAGCTGCACTGTATCTTTCCAGAACTGAGCTCTTACAGTAAGCTCATGTTACAAAAAACAGTGCAAAGCAATATTAAATTCTAATGCAAAATATTGCCTTTTCCTTCAGATGCCTATTTCCCATCAACCTGAAAAATTAAAGCACCTTCTTGCTCACCTGACATGTCTGTCTATCCGTAAACCCTATGTTGCAGATCTATCATAAGCATGCTGGTTTGGACTGCGACACAAATCCATGATGATGAAGGTATCCATGAAACAGCCTTAAGAGTAACTCACAAGCCTAATGAAAACTACTTGCTCGTTTCATTTCCTCAAACATCTGTGCTAAATTCTTTTAAAGTATTTAAAGGATGTAAGAAAGTTTTCACAAATTCCTGAGAGGCTGGATCACATCTTACAAAAGGAACAGTGACTATTATCCCACAGAGCATATAAACAGAAACCATTCATCTAAAAGCCAGAATACAGCAAGACTCCATCTTGAGGCCAATTTTGGATTAGTAAACCCTAATTTCTCCTTATTCTATATAATTTTTCAATTATCTTTCAGTCTATGTGAAGCTAAAGTAGACCAGATACAATGGTTACTCTTTTTTTCCCATTGAAATACTAACTAACTAAGCAAGACAACAGTTGTGCATCATTTCTGTACACATCTACATGTATGTTCATGTCTATGCTCGTGAAATGGCTTTTCAGAAAAATTAACAAGGCAAGCCCTGCAGAACTAATTAGTTTTTCCACAAAACCTTGACAAGATATTTGCATTTCCTCCCATTTAACAGTTTGTACTTGAATTGGCTTCATTTCTGTTCAAGTCAACATCTAGCTTAACTGTTTTTAGCCACAATGGGAATGTCAGTCCACAACTAACAGTATATCTCTGATTCAGTGACTCAGTGCCTTGCACACATCTTTTACTGCGCCATGGTCACAGCAATGTGCTTGAGTTCAGCAGCTAGTCCTGACCTAGTCAGAACAATCATGAACAAGACAACTTGCAAAATGTAGTAAATTGTAGGTTTTGTCCAGAATTAGAAAAAGATACAATTCCTGGGATTATTCTGGTGTCAAACCAATTGCCATTCTTTCCTTCTGTCTGATATCCTTTGATCTTTGTTGTTTCCCTTAGCACAGGTTTGCTTTTTTTTTCTCAAGTTAGATGTCAACAAGAGAAGCAGACAAAGGTTTTTAGCTGGAGTGAAATCCTTTCTTTCATGTGCCTTATACTAGCAGTTCAATATACAAGTGTTAAGTCCTGAGACTACATTTGAACTATCTCATGGCTCACAACAGAAAGTTATAGCAATGTGATTCACCTGAGAAAAATATGGAACACTGTCTGCCCCTATGTTGCTCAACAAAAACAGCAATAGAAAAGTTTGTGCAGACTAGCAAATTATTCTCACAGCAAAGGACATATTTAGAGACTCTGAATTAAAAATGAGCACATATGCTTTTATTCCTGGAAGCATGACATCCACAGTACTGGCAGTTTGGGATCCAGCGCAACAGATTCTTAAGCAGTTTCCATCCTTCTGGAGTACCAGATTAATTCTCCACAGATGAATATGATGTAAATATGAAACACTTGGCTCCAGCTCAAAGCACTCAAAAGTGATTTGCTGACTATCCCACCAGCATTTCAGCAGGGTCTGAGCTACCTTTTATTCCTGTCAGCAAACTCTCAGATGGCCAATGCCAGAAGCTTCCCAACAACGCAGCAAACCATTAGTGAGCTACTCAGACAAAACAAAACTGACCCAAAAAAATCAAATTAATTTCAGATTCTGTGTCACTGAATCAAAGTCAAACACTTCAGTGGATGAAGGACCTGGCTATACTCTCAGTATTTAAAGTACAGCATCAGCTGGGACAAGGAGCTTTGAGAACAGCCATGATCAGCAAAAACATCATGTAGGTGTGCTTCTTATGTGGTGTATGTGCAATGTAACTTTTGAGTAGTAACTGAGAAGAAAGTACTACTTCCGTTACCAATACATGCTTTGATTTATAAAAATACCCTGCTATCTACTTCTGGGTAGGGCAGATTAATTTCCTAAGTTAACCTTACAACATAAAGCTCGAATGATACACTCCTGATACAAATAAAGCACTGCAAGAATGACCAGGCTATAAGGTCACTAATCTTACCAGAGACTGTTCATATAGATATATGTGAATGCATTTCAGCATTTTTCCCTTAGGCATGACATTGGCACAATGTCTTTGACTCTGTTCTAATTTTCTGCATGGTGTGGTGAAAACTTTTTTGATTTATTTTCTGTTTCTGTGCCTATGAAGACCATTTAACAGCACTGTTCTCCTGATTAGAATCCAACATGTTTTGAGTTAGTTGTTTGAAACTGCACTTTTATGTTAAAGGCAGATGAATTACAAAATCTATCTCATTTATATGAAACTATCAACAGAATGGAGTTCAATCTGAGATTTCAGGAATATAGGAAAGAGGTGGTTCACTGTTTACCTTAAAAAAGGTGGTTCACAGTTTGCCTATTTTACAAAAGGTGGATCACAAAAAAGTGTCGTATCTCATCTCTGTTTCACCAAGGTACCTGCTTAAGTTCAGATAAAACAATATGTACATATAAAGAATATAACAAAATAATATGTATAAAATATAATCCACAAGTAACATAATGTGATGAAAAGAACAAGGTATTCCCTACTTATTCTGTAGAGAATGTGATAATGATTTTTTATATTGATTTGCATGGTTTCAAGGAGACCAACTATGATAGCTTCTAAGAAGTGGCATATTGTGTGTATGCCACAACATTTTTTGCTTTAGTGGTCCAATGCTGCAGGTCTTGGGAAGGACCTTTGTGTGCCTAGCTGCAAACTTTTTCTTCAGAAGCTAAGGACAGTTAAAAATTAAAAAACCCATATGGCATAAGTATTTCTTTTGCTGCCTTCTGATACCTGGCTAAGTTTCTTTGGAACACAATTTGTTTGCTAATGGGCACTTAAGTAAGACATTGTAGCATATTAGATGATAGATATCTACTGAGAAAAATTGAACACCCATTTCTTTCAGCACAAACTGAAGATGCTGTTTGCAAAGAACCTTCAAAGCTTTGTGCCTGTATTTGGCTATGAAGACAACCGACCTTGCTGCCTCACAGGATGAGAAAATTGAGATGTTGCTCCAACTAATACAGGAAATTTGGAGCAGGACAACAAAATCTGTTTTGTCTTCCCTTCCTCGTCCCTCTGGTGAAATCAGACATGCTGCTTTTAAGCTTTTAAGAACTGTATTTGCTGATGGTGCACTGGAAGATGATTTCACAGGTCCTTGCCATGCCATGCAGGTGTTCTGCCCAAGGTCCACACTGCTGAACAAAGGTGTTTACCTGAGTCTTGAACTCCTTCTACAGTCCGTGGAGAGGCTGTGCTCAATCCCACTGAGCCTGTTTTTCCAGGCTATGGGATGGAGCTGGAGACAATCAGACTACTGACTGAGGCACCTTGGTTTGGGTGCTGGAGGCAAAAGGGATGAAAGCTTAGCTCTCTTGCAACAGGACTGGGTCTGGAGACCCAGTTCAGCTCGAAGTACCAGGACTCAACTGACATGAAGAAGGACTGAATTCAATCTTAGCCTGCTGCACATTTTGTATTTAGCAATGTTACAGAGTAATCCAGCTATGTCAACTTTTCTAAAATGCATGGAATGTCTCAAAATCAGTACCTAAATCATTTAGACACCTAAGTAAGTAAAATTCAATTAACGTGAAACAGTTCAGAGTTAGTTTAGATGGTTCACATATTTCTCTTCCATTCTTTATACTTTTTTACAGGTGAAAAAACCCAAAACCTGGAAAAAACACTCCTTCTACATAATTCTGTTTCAGCAGTAACTGAAAAAGCTGGAGCAACAGTTTAGCTACCAAGCACTTACGGAAAAAATATTACAAAGTGGGATACCTTGGGATTTATATCAAAAACATTTCTGAAGCAATTGCTTATGTTTTTTCTTCCTCTCCATAAGATAAGTCCTGGAAATTGTTAACAAGGACTATATCTGAATATACACATATACATACATACAACACAAACTTATAGATAAATATATGCATATGTCTAGAACGACAGAACTCATGGTTTGAAAGCTTGACTCGATGGGAAAACGGGGCTTATGTCAGGGCAGGACTATGGCTTGTCTCCTGGGCTGGGGCTCTGGGGGCCACCAGTGAGGAGCAGATCAGGGATGTTGATCATGTCACCCACCCAACAGCACTGCTGCAGAACTGAGACCACGTTACTCCTCTCATTCTGGGGTTGCTGTAGGAAACCTCTCATGCCTTCTAGAGCTCTTTTGTCTCCAGAAATTATATGTAAGATCTCGTTTAGTTTTTTTTTGGCTTTATACAACATCTCTAGGCATGTAAGATTGCAAAATACTGGTGAATGAGATTACTCCCTATCACATGAACTGCTGACACCTGAAATGTTCTTTTCATTCCCTTTTTATTTGCACAAGTTGTTAGACTAAAGAGCCAGACACAGTATCATTTTCCCTCACATAGATCACTTTATCTCCTATTGTTAGACAAACCAAACCGCCACACATTTTGTCAAGTGACATTTCTTAAATGCCGTAAGATACAGGAAAAAACATTTCTTTAGTTTTGTAGATTGATACCTTGACTTTTGTTTCACTGCATTAAAATACTACAGTCTGCTGGGTAATAAATATTCCCTTACTAACCCTTCTAAGAATCTCTACACAGGGACTAAAATTTTCTCCAAAGACATTTGATTATAAAAACCAAATAACTAAGATTACTTTTCTTTAGCAAATTTCCTAATCACATACTGTCTTTGCTTTACTATGAGGACACAATGAAGTCCTCTAACAATTGCCATATTTCAGTATCTCTAGACTTCTGTAGAAGAATTTTTATGAAATCAGTGGCAAGAAAGAACAATGGCCTGCCAAAAGAATCGTGGTGTTTAGCTAACCCCTAATGAAATCAGCATCTGTGGGGCAGAACGAGCACTGCTGTGCAGAGCAACAAGGAAGGCTTCCACATCAGCCTTGTCTGAAAGCAGATCTGACGTAAGACACTCCCTAACACGCGCCTGCTCAATATTTGCTTGCCACAAGCACTATGATTAATGAAGGCTGATTTCTCTGCTATTTGTCAGTGATTCACAGTAGCACTCAAAAGAAAAAACATTTTCCTTTATTTCTCAAGGCAAACACTTTATGACCTTGAGAAAGCCTAGTAGCTAAATGCTTTGAAGCCACAAAACAACACCCCCCAAAAAACCACCACACAAAACAACAAAAAACCCAAAGCCCTGAAAACACAACAGACTCAAAAGATCAAAATCTAGCTTTACTGAAAAAAAACAGTGTTATCTTGTGTGGACCCAGCAGTGCAGGAGAGATGCTAACCAGCTGTACAGGAGCAGCGCAGTTTCATCTTCTGCACTGTTGGACACGAGTCCCAGCTGTGCTTTGTCACTGGCCTCGTAACAAGGGGAGCTGCTGTGATGTGCAGAGGGAGGGAGGGAGGGACGGATGTTGCATTTTTCTTGACATTTCCCTTGGGTGTCTTTTTATAACTACGTTTCCACTAATCAACTTCACATTAGAGCTGGGCAGAGCAACTGCTTCCCCTTCAGGTTGCAGAGTTACAAGAAGCCCCTACAATTGCACCTTGTTTGACCAACTGTTTGGGTAGGAACAGCACAAGGACACACAGACTGACTAAACAAAGCAAGCAAACCCAAAACTCAGCTCAGGGACTATTTGACCTTCAAATATTCAAAATGCACTCAGCAGTGCCCTCTCACTCAGAAAACTCCCGGCACACTGCAGTGCTGGGGACATGAAAAAGGACTGCGAGCTTTCCCATAACATAGGTGAAAATGCCCTTGCCATGGCACTGCAACGGCTCACTCAGCTCTTCATCACACATCTGAAAGTACCTAGTGACAGGGAAAGAGTAGAAAAGGGAAGATCTCAGGCGCTGATTGTCCTCAGTATGTCCCAGCCTCAGCAACCCGTGGCTGAGGACTTCCAGAGCTGAAGGCTAAACCCACCTCGTTGCCTGTAGCATAATTCCAAGGATCTTTCCTTATGCTTATGTTTTCTGTTTCCCTTGCATGGACCTGAGTTTCACTTTCTGAAGGCTTGTTTATTTGCAATAAAACTCTTTGATTAGCTATGTTACCATGCCAGCTTGTACGATTTTTTTTAACATTTTAACTTTTTATTATTTTAAATTTTTAACAAGTGCTAAGATAGCCGCACTGGTTTTGTTTTCACTTTAAGGCAGTTCTCCTTACCATATCTGCTCCTTTAAAGTTTATCCCAGCAAATTTCCTCAGCTTTGTGGAATCTTTTATTTTGACATTAAGTATTTCTATAGTGAGTCCTTTTTAATTTTTGATTTTTAAATGACGACAAATATCCAAACAATATTCTCATTTTTAATAGCTTTTCTATGGTTATATATTTGAAACATATATTCATGAGGCCTAAACATCTGCTCTTTATATCACACCTTATCATGTGTTTTTTGCATTTGGTTTCCTTCAGCTCTTCACAATCCCTGTCCAAACCCAGATGGAGCAGTGGTTAGAATAGATGTAGGTTTTCAATCTTTCTGTTTAGATTGGGGATCATGGGTTCCTCCTGATAGTGTGAGTTCTTTATTCCTAATGTATAGCAATTTTATGCCAGTGGGGGACTTAGTCTGTCATTCATACATACTTTGTAGCTTTATATTACAGATGATGGGGTTTCTTCCATCCATGCTCTGAAACACTTATTTGGCTAATATCCTCAAATAAAACTAAGCATTTCACTCCATTTGCCTTATTTTTTTAGAGCTACATAACTTACACAGCACCTTAAAATATATTGATCTTTTTTTACATATCTGGCTTAATTAGGACTTTACTAGCACTGTGTTTTCAACAATCTTTATCCTATTTTTAATTAAGAAGGTATTTTTTTAACTTTCTCTTGAGTAGATGATCACTTGGGTTTTGTGTCCTTCACATGACATATTTCCCCTACTTTATGTTTGAAAACAATTTCTATAATGTCTTCAGTTCACTTGTTTGTGATACAGAGAAATAACTAAATGCAATGCTAGGTGAAGACTTTATTAAATCTTACCTCTTGCACCAATTGTTTTTCAGAATGCCCACTTCGGACATTTTCTGAGCCATACAGGAGTGAGAAATTGGAACAAGGTAAAGGGAAAATGAAGAGAAGTTAATTCAATTCACAGAAGATTTATACAAACGGTCTAAGAAAATGTCAGAACCTCGAGCAGCCCAGCTGGTGTGCTCTAATGGCACTGGCTGTTGTAACCACAGCCCTGCTCAGTGCCATTTGCCACACCCAGATGTTCTTCCTCGCTCCCACCCACCACCTACTCCTCCTACAAGGTGGTTGAGATTGGTGGGGTGAACACAGAGATTCTCTACTGGTTGGAGCAGCTCTACTGTAATGAAGACAAATTGTGACTATGAGTCACAGTGGATAGGAAACAAATGTCTCCTTCCAGATTGCAGTTGAAGGACAGGTCTGACAAATTATTTACTGTTCAAATTGTTGTCCTGACTTAATATACAATAGCCTCAGCCCTTCTCTTGTCCACCTGCAGTAAACTTTGTTTCTTTTCCTTTACAACATGTTAAACAAAAAATTTGGAAGACACAGATCTGATAGGATGGAACTTCATGCCGAAATCAAGTATCACTGATTGTGCTGGTGCCTCCACAATGCACAGCAACACTGAGGCTGTCAGCATGGCCCCGCATCCAAGTTAATAAGCCTTGCCTCTTACCAAGGTGAGTTAATATGAGAGTAGCATCAAAGGGTGATGCAACAGTCTAGCTTCCAGTCTTGGAAGAGCATCTGGAATTAACTTAGTAATTTTTTGCCCTGCAACCCATTTCAGAATCTGGAGGGAGCTGACTGCACCGACTTTAAACTTAGCTTGTCTGAAGAGTAGGCAGGCTGCAGCACCTCAGAGGAGATGCTTCACATCTCCTTACCAAACAAAAGGAATTTTCAAGACAAAAGACCAGGATGGAACTAAGAATCAATGACTATGGATAAATATCTACAGCAAAATCTGGACACATTTGAAGACTTTCTTACTCTTTTATCTCTGCTCTTAGCATTTATTTTTTGGTTTTTTCCACCCACAAAGTCTTTTTTATTGATTTAAATTAAATATTAATTCACTTTTCAAGCTACACTGTAGAAATCTGATCAAAGGCAAATGGTTACTATAATAAGTAGTCGCTAAATTCCATAAGGATAGTGTAATCTATAAATTTTCTTTTAAACAACAGCACTGAACTAAACATGTCAAAAGACTCTGGGACCAACTGAAATGTGCACCATTACACAGATACACCCACAATATATTGGCTAAAATAGCTTATTTCCCATTAAAAGGAATAGAAACAAGACATCTGAGTCCCTAAGCTTGTAAGCTTGTAAATCTCTGCCCGCATTATTAAACAAGATCATTATTTTATTATTAATAGTACAGGAGGATAAACTCTACCTGCTTTAAGTCTAAAATATGTAAGACCAAATTTCCACAGAAAGAAAAAGATGCTCCAGATGCAGGGTGGGGCTGCGTAGGACATGAAAGATTTTGATCCAGCTTCCCGCTTTGTCACAGACTTTCTGTGTGACCTTAAAGTAGATACAGTGTACCTCAAGCCCACATTTGTACAACAGGGCTTCTCTGCTCTGTCAAATGACTGTAAATCTCATATCCCTCAATATTACACAGAACTCAGTACTAAAACAATGACATTAGAGATAGATGGGAACATACATCTACTTGTCTGCATTTAATCTGCAAGCAAGGCTCATTAACTTTACTCCCCAAATACAACAAAATTCTCATGCTTTCTTTAATAGATAAGTTTTCACCCCAGAGGTAAGCTTGTGGCACTAAATCTTTACTAGGAATAATTTACACAACAAAAAAACTGAGAATATAATATATTCATAAGCACAATGTAAACCCCTCTCTGGTGTACCTTGTTTTCAGGCTGGGGTGGTGACATACTTGTGTGACTTAGCACAGCTGCAGAGCACCTCACTTTGCACAGTAACTTCTATAAGCACATGCTTAACACATACACATGAGCTGTCAGTAAACATGAGGGAACAGCTGTCCTCAGCTTAGTTCAAAATTCTGACCTACACAGTTGGAGAAAACACTGCTTCGCTTTCACAGAAGGAATAATCTCAGTCACAAGTAGGTTAGTCATCAGACCTCCTCTCTCAGGAGATGGCTGCCACTATGCTGAAGTTCCCTGCTATGAATGGGAAACTGGAGAACCTTTGTATGAAATCACATGGCCACCACCTTTGACCAAGAGGTCTGACAACAGAAATAAAAGTTATGTGGGATATCAAGCTAAGGATTTTTAAGAAGAATTGAGTAATAATGCCATGGCTTTTAGGAACCAAAACCCTAACATGCACTAGGATTTCAACGTATTGAGAAACTTGGTGACTATATTTCTCTTACTACCTACCTTGTCCTTGGTCTTCTTTTCTAATGATTTCTTCTAGCCTTAGGGAATATCTGGTGATTTGGACTGCCTATTCCTTTTTTTTTTTCTTCTTTGCATCCTTACCATATGGAATAATGCCAGTTCTACATCTGAAATATTAGGTTATTTATACAGGATGCAATTTAGTTATCTAAATCACATGTTATTCCAACTAACGTGCATCTTGCTGCTGATACAGGTTTCCTACCTTTGACACATGACAAGCCAGCCAGAGCTTCAACACTCTACTCTGTCCCCAGGACAGCCTGTCCCCAAGACAGGCTGCCCAGCTGCCCCTGAAGCAAGCCCTTGTGCAGAGCCCGGTGCTGTTCTGTGACAAGGCTTCATGCAGCACTAGCTGCTGTGCAGAGGCTGAGCTCTCATCATCACCAAGCCTGGTGGCTTTGAGGCTTTCCTATAGTTAAAGGACAATAGTGAGATATATACCACTGCACAAAAGAAACACTGACACAACTGCGACTACAGATTTTGTGGGGAAGAAAAGACAGCTTTTGCTGTTCAGACACAACTTGGCTCTGTGTTTTATATCTTCATTTTGATCTGATATCTCACTCCCATTTTTTTAGAGTACTGTAAATCTCCTTTAACAACTGTGTTTCAAAATAGCACACTTAAGCCCATGATATCTACCTTATCTGTTACAACTCACCAAACAAAGACTGCCAAAGTATTTGACATCATTGAATAAATTTATCAGGGTTTTCCATCCACTGAGAAAACCATCTTCTTTTCTCTTATATGCTAAATCAATGTTACAGCCATGCACACCACAGACAATACTGGTTTGCCCTTCAGCTATAAACATGCAAATCTCAGGAGACTTCGGTGAACATCTCTCTGGAGGGGAGATTTCACTCTAGAGAAGTTTTAAAACAATAGTTATGGTAATATTAAAAAAATAAGCACTTTAGCAAAAATGTAAAAATATTGTGAGATTCCTCTGTTTAGATCTAAAGAAAACAGAAAGACTTGCTTGACTTCTAATCGACTGCTTCATGCATGTATAATAGGGAAAAGAAAACTGTAGTTGTAGAGATGTGGGAAAGGAAAAGGGGAAATCCAGTTAAAAATATCCATTGTTCTTGTAAGTTTTACTCATGTACCTCTATCAGGGGCAATGCCATTTCTGTGCCCAGAGGTGCTATTTGCCTATGGCACAGCATTGAAGAACTGTCTATTATCACTCAGTTGGAATGAGGAACCATTACCAAGGGTGCTCCTGCAGCAAACTGATCTGCCACAGGGATCTACCATTAGCACAATGCCTTTGAAGCATCATTCCTCCTGACAGGACCACTCGAGTTCAGCCTTGTTCCCGAGGGATAACACTCCTTTTCACACAACTAGAATATGAGGAAACGTTCAGAGCTTTTGAAGGTTTTCCTCCCATCTTCCTTTTTTAAAGAGAGAGGGGGCAAAGGTATCAAAGAGATTTGCAGTTGTGCTTCCTTTTCGGAGTGACTGACACAGGCTCTCCCACAGTTTGCATGCTGGCTTTCAGCTTGACTTCACAAGCAGAAGACATCTGTGCCTGCACCGTGCCCTTTGCAGCTGCACTGTGCCTTTACAGTAAAGCCCTGGAGGAGGACACTTCCATGAAAGATTGGCAGCAGTAAAACCCTGCCAGCAACTGTGCTCTGTTAACCCCTTCTCTGTCACACACAGCCTCCTTCCCAGGAACATGGCCTTTAGCTAAGAGTTAGGGTTTGGTTTTAAATTGAATTAGGGAGGAGACAGATGAGGTTTCATTAGTGTTAATGCACTATTGCTGAGATGCTTCAGACACGATATCAGGGATTCATTGCAATAATGGTTATTTCTAAGATTAGGTTTTTCCTTTCCATTTCATACATGCTTAAACTAAAAAATTTATTTTCAAATAACAACAGAAATCACTCTGAGAGGGGACACCTGTGAGTCAGACATACCAGCTCTCATCTTCAAAGCATCTCATCATCATCAAAGGAAATTAATTTGCTTTCGGAAAAGAGAAGTATTTCAGAGGAGCTTATTCTTCATACAGACACTACTAACATCAGTGACACAGTATTTTAATAAAACTTGTCTCACCATTCTGTGTTAACAAGTACTAAGAATGCTTCCTAAACAGCACATCAAGCCCTCATATATTTTTTCTATAATACGCTCATCAAGCAGATTATCTTTCAGTCCAAGATCTCTCATCTCCGTCAGCTACTCTAACTAAAAGACTCTCTCTTCAACATACTTATTTCATCCAAAACTACACATACAAGTACGTAACAAACTGCGTTGATTCTTCCTGAATTCAACAGACTGAAGAAGCTACTATTATTGGCACAGCTACAGCATTTTGAGTAAATGTTTCATACGTCATTTAGAATTAAATCCATGCACACCAACCTCACCATTAGGCAGTGTAATATGTCAATCTAAAATTCAGATTCCAGTAAATTAGTAACAGGTTCACTGAAGCATGTATAAGGATTGACCTGAGGGTCAAATGTTGGTTAGCAAAAGTATTTATAAAATACTGTATTTACCACAAGAAACTAAATGCAACTAGAAGTTAAGAAACTGCTTGGATCTGTATGTTTGTGATACTGAATTCTCCCATTTAAAAATAGCAAATAGAACTGTAACAAATGTGTATGATTTGACCATTGAAGCAGACTTCAGACTGGCTGGCATTTGCTACAGATATCTCTTTCATTCTTTTTCTTTCTTTCTTTGCTACTGTTTTATTTTTCAGAACTTCACATTTATTTCTGTGGGTAAGATTGCTCAGTTCATTTTTCGTGGTGCACCCAACCTCATCTTATGAAAACACAGTCATGGGGAGAGGCAGGAAACACAGCGCATAAGACTAAAATAGCACCAGGACACACATCCACTACCAGAGCTGGTGGAGTGAAAATATTTCTGGTGAAAATATTTGTTTTTTGAGATTCAGATAAGGGGACAGGGAAAATTCTTCACCAATAACTGCATTTAATCCATCACTAAATCACTATGCCTATTAGCTGACTCATGAAGAGGAAGGGCAAGCATTTACACCACTCTCTCTTCAGTCTCCTAACAAGCCACTCTAGTGGCGTTATAAATCAACTTGCCAAGTTTTTTTTTCCCCTTTTTTTTTACTATTTTGAAAAATTCACTTTTAAGTCAAGTTAAAAGACATTTTAAAGATGCAGAGAAACTCTATTATTTAGCATTCAATCCACAGTCTTTAGCTTGTATACTTTCTAAAACAACTAGTCAACTCTTTGCAGCTTTGGTTCCAATAACATTTATTGATTTTTGACAGAATAAACAATAGAAGTATAGGGACTTCTTATTCTATCTCTTGCAAAAAATAACTGTGAATTTTCTCATATTATAATATCTTTTATAATGAACTTTACTCTAGTAGCACGAAACCACACTCTTCTTCTGTCCTCAAGCTTTCATATTTCATTTACTAAAGTAACAGAACACAAATATTGATTTCTAATCCTGTATGGAGAAGCACTGGCTTTCTTCCCATCATACAAGTTGCTCATTAAAGTGATCCGCAGGACCTTCAACCTCATGGAACCTGGACACGGAACCAGGTGTCTCACAGACGTGGTGCCACTGTCCTGACCTCTGCTAAACACCCTTAAACACAGCAAATGACACTGCATGGACCTGCAGTTAGGTAAAAGACTGTAAAATGACATAGAAAATCTTGAATCATAAGATAAAAAAAAAAAAAAGCTGACCATATGCAGGTCATGGGCCAAAGGAAAAGCATGAGAAGCCACCTGTGCTCAGCATGAAGAGTTATTAAGTGTTCTGCCATGACACAGGGGAAAACAAAAGAAGCATCTCAAAATGACTCCAGGCTTTTGGTCCTCATTTTGAATTAATGAGCTTGGCCTGCCCATTCCCAGAGCTTTAAGTGGATTTCCAGCCATCTGAGTTGGAGATGCAGAAGTGGCTAGTTGTAATTCCTGCCACAGAATTACAAGAGCTTGCCATTCCTGAAGTTAACTTATGTATCGCCAGTAAAGAGACTAAACTGTACCATGCTGGCCTGAAGGGCTGCTAACTACTGAACAGACTCATGATCAGATACCTCCCAAACTTACAGCCTCTCCTCTAAATTATTTCTAAGTCATCTGTCTGTCCTGCTTCAATTCTAAAAAACGGCTGTATGGTTCAGTGAAACAGGATTAGCCTCATACCTATGTACACTTTTCCTATTAAATGTTTTGCCTTCTGTGCTAAATGCTAGTAGCAATGGCCTAAAGTGCTTTGAAGCCAATGTCAGTGTTATGACCGAATTCAGGGGCGCTAGCCAAATTTTTCTGTGCTATAATCTCACAAAATGTATTTGCATGCATACATACATAGATCACAGACCAAGATACTTTTGGAACAGTTTTTTCAAATGGCATTTAACTCCACAAAGGAAGTTATATCAAAATATTTTAAAGAAAATTCGTGAAAATACAAGGGCTTTGTGAAAATAATAAAAATGTAAATGAGTTCCCAGTTCTTCTCAGAACAAGCCTGTAACATACTTAGATGATGTCTTACAGTCTGCAAAAGAACCACCTCACCTAATTTATTTTAGCAATATCCACTGTTCTCCAGAAAAACTGTCCCCAAAGCCAAACACACTGGCAGATGCTTCAGTAAAACAGAATAGTCAGGTCACCCAAGGATCCTTCAGTGAGTAATCCAAAAAGAGGCTACAGTGCTCAGGAAAGAAACTGTGACAACGGGAGTTTGTAAACAAAGCCTGATGCAATTTTTGTCTGTCACAGAAAGCCAACTTAGTGAAAGAGTACAAAAAATGGGACCATCTCAGGAGTTCACCAAAAATACGGTATGTGAAATCACGGCAAGCTGGACTGTCCCAAAGAATGCCAGCAGCAACCCCTTGCAATGGGGCATTCTGCAAGTGGCCAGTGACACCTGAAACTGCCACTGCAACTTGGCTATCCTTGGGATAGCTGTGGCCTGTGCCATACCTGAGCTATTTAAAGCAACATCTAACCCTCGTGGTTGCTTCAGGAGGAACCTAATGAATGATGAGTGAAGACACTAAACTCTGGGTAACAAATGCACCCCAACATTTTGCAGTGAAGCCCTTTGTTGCCTTGAAAGTAAGGATCTCCCTTTAAGAGCTGTTTTGTGAACAACTTTGCTCTTTTTGGACTTTTAATTACCTCACCTTTTAGAGGCTAGAACAGAAAGGCTTGGATAATCCTAGAAGCTTTTTTATTAGTTCAGTGAAGCACTAGTTTTTAGGCAGGAGCTTAGGGGAACATACCACCATTGCCCACAACCAGCAGGCATAAAAATGTTCTCAGTGAGGAATGAACCTGAGCCTCAGAGGTCAGATCAGACTCAACCAAATTCAGGAGTTCACCTTGCCATTCAGATAAAAATTTCCTCAGACTTCAGGTCTGCATCCTGTGTTCTGGCTCCTGTTTTTCCCTGCATTTTAGAAGAAATCCTTTATGAATATTTATAGCAAGTAGTTACAAGATGACTTGAAAATTCAGCAAATATGATTCAAGCAGTTTGTAGGCACTTAAACAGTGAGAGAAAATCACTGCGCTGATTGCTTCAACCATCTCACACATCTTCTCATTGTGCAATATTGTGAGTTTAAAAGAAATGGGGAAGGCTCAGCTGTCAATATTATATTTACTCACACATAGTATATGCATAGGATAAGCTCCAACAAATCCAAACAGTTATTTTGGAAATAAAGGCTAGTTTGTTAATATGTAGACTTAATGGTTACATGCCAAAATAAGCATTCTTTTCAAAGACAACTTGCCTCTTCCCATTGCTGTTTGAGAACACTAGAAATCCTGTCTCAGGTATAGTATGTGGAATTCAGGTATTCACTTACCCATAATGCCATAAATTCATGTGGAAAGGATACTGTACACTTATGAAATTACTTCAAATGTAGGAGTGTTTTCTGGGTCTCAACCAGTGCACTTATCCCACCTGAAACCCTGGCCTTATTGCACACCTCTCCAAAGAGAGAGTGACTGAGGCATGCAAAGAGTAGACTGCTGGGGCTTCATATAAAAACTCTACTGGGATACTTTAGTGGTCTCAAAGTCACTTTGAAACAGCTGTGTCACTGTCATGTGCTTGTTTTCAGTATTCCCTCAAAGGACCTGGGGTTCAGCGCTATGCGTCAAATATTCAAATATCTTCATCCAATAGAAAACTCATGAGTCTGCCATATGTCAAGATAAATACCATGTTTTTTCTCTGAAATAAATAACATGCAAAAATCAGAGAACCCAAACAAAGGCCAGTTTGCAGGTGATCATATAGATTGTTTTGCTCTCAGCTTTACAAAAGCAAGACAGAGCCTGTTCATCCAGGCAAAAAGTGCAGCCCTTTCTTTCCCTTAGATTTGTCTGGATAATGCTTCATCATTTAATTTATTAGTGTATCTCCCTGACATTTGATTGCTTCCAAATATCTTACATCAGAGAAGACAATGCACTGGCAGCTGCTTATAAAAACACGGAACGGAAATGCAACATTTCTAGGACATATGATCTGTCTCTGGGAAAGGCACAACAGCCTGGTCTGTCCACTCAGGCATCACACAGCTCAAGTGACATGTCACAGCTGAAAATTCAGCTCGTGAGATTCCTCTGATGTTATGGAGGGGCATGCTGTAATGCCCAAAACATCACCATCCCAACTAGAAATACTGCAAATACATATTTTAAAAGGTATATGCAATTGATGCTGGTCTACACTCGGTTTATGGTAACAGCTTCAAGAAAAAGGATATGAGCAGTGGCAAAAAAAGCAGTCGCTGTAGAGTTAAATTGCTCTCCTAAATTACGGACACATGGCACTGGGGTAAATCAGAATACTGCTTTCTATCCATTACGGCAAAGGATAGCTGTTCTCATTAAATTGTACCTGCTGGTAATTCATTGTAATATCGTATCTTCCAAATCCTAGTAGGTTTCTCTGTGCAAGAGCTACTGTGTGATTCTGTGAATGGTGTCACAAGTGCAGGATCACTCTATTTGTTACTTTAAAACTTTGTTTTGCAAAATGTTACCAATTAGATCTCATTACCAAACATGGAAAATGGAATTGCCCCAATTTTTAAAATAATTATTCCTGGGTTTTTTTCCCCTTTAACAAGACTCATCATCAATCCTCTTTAATTTTCCTTAATGTGTCCATAAAACCAGAGTCAGTGAAGCACCTTATCACACACTAGAAAGGAAAAGTTCCCTTCTCTCTGTTCATACAGTGAACAGGGACATTTCCTGGTGCCAGTGCTTGAAGCCAGCGATGGACTGCCTGAATATGAGTCACTGCATCTTTGCCCCTGGCACTGCTTCCAAAATTTCAGCATCTGTTTCACTGAGTGTCAATTAAGTGTCAATAATAAACAGGTCAGTTGAAAGGACATTTTAATCATTTTATCCCAATAGTAGGTTTTAGTAAGTTCTCTTAATAAGTTTGCAGCAAGACCTTTCAGCACACCACCACCAAGATCTCAAGGCTAGAGGGAACCCCTATGTAACTAAAGTATTAAACACCTCTGGAGCAAGATAGATCAGATGGTAGCTCTATTCCCACGATACTTTAAGCTGACCAAAAACGCTGAATCATGGGTTACATGATACTCCATATAAGAAGTATAAAGAAGGTAAATAATCTTTTAATGACCAGCTCAGCAGTGAGCACACGTAAGTTCTTAAAACAGAATCAATTAACTACTGCCAGTCTTCCTTGTTCCTTGATATAATATCTATTGAAAAAACAATATATTCACTTATCTTTCAAGACATTAAAACACTTGAGTTATTAAATATGAATGACTAGGATCAAATATAATCTCCTTGTCTTACAGTCACATTGACTGACTATCATTTGGCACAAGCAATAACTTCACCTTAAAAGCAAAGAGTGGTAATAAGCATCCTCACCAAAAACATTGGTGAGATGAAGGTACATATTTATCACCAGTGACCATTCTCTGTGCTTTACTATATCTTAGTTTCAGCAGATACTTCTATAAAGTATTGGGAGTGACATTGAAAACCATAACATTCCTGGTAGTACATTCAGATAAAGGTTCGTGACAAAATTCCCCCCAAAACAAATTGAAGCCAGAGGTCAAACAGAAGTTCAACCAACACATCAGCTAGAAAACACCACTTATCTTCAATAAATGCTATCATGCCCAATGGTATATTATATACAATACAAAAACTTGTGGGACTTAAACTAATACAAAAGCCATTCCTCACAATTTAGAAAAGAGAAAGTCTTAACTCTGTAATCTTCATCCTTGGTCTAAGTTAGATGGGAAACCACATAGAATATAAGCTTTTGTAGGGAGAAATATTGACAAAATCAGGATGACACAGAACAGGTCTAACAGAACCTAAACTGAGAAGAGGGCATAAGCAAGAAAAGTGTTTTGTTCAGATAACATAACAAAGCATGCAAACATAAAAAAAGTATTTCTTTCACTTGAACACTTTAATATCTTGGTGCAAACATCCAGCTGTTGACACTTCGCTTATGTGTGATAGCTCTTCTTCACAATATATGAATCAGCTAAAGTTTTCCTCTGAGTATATATGATGTTACCTTCAACACAAAAAGAACCAGTAGCATACTATTAATTAGGGTTTACCCCTGAATGAACACTGTGTGACAATCTAGGAGATCATTTATGAGGACTGGCAAAAGAATACTGAAATGTCCTGTATCATACTCAGCTCTGTTATGAAGTCATGCATGACTTTGCTACTTTGCCTTTACCCCAAGACCCCTCTTAAGCTGCTCTGTAAAGAACACACATGAGCATCAGTGTGAATTATATATAAGAAAGATTCATGGAAAATAAGAGTCAGGCCCCTAATGTAAAATAGGTGTGCCCTCTCTTGGCAAGTCATTGGGGCAAGCCCACCCATAATGCACTTGTAGCTAAATAAATATCAGTGGCCTGAATCTCCTCTTCCATGCATCTTTTTTTCCCCACCTCCCCAAAGGAATTTTTTCTCATAAGGGATTAGTTACTGAATACTGCACACAAACTCCTCACAATTTCCAGTCAGGCTTGGGATAATTATACCTTCTATAATCCACAATCAGTTACCTGATAAATTAGCATGCTTTTCACAAAGGAGGAATGCTCATGTTACAGTTTGTAATAAACTAGAAAACTAATCCCAAGAAAAAAGAAATTACCAAAAGGAAACAAGGACAAATCAGCCTTGCAGTGAAACAAACAGAATTAACAGAGGACACTTCCAACCCAATCAGGTTTCATATAACTTTAAAAAAAGCCAACCTCATGCTACTAGTAATTTTTTAAATTATTGACAGGTTGGCCAAAGCTGCTGCTGCGCTAGGGAGGCTGTTATAGGTCCAGCAATGTCAAATAGAAGACCAAAATATAAAAATAATTTTTTTTTAATAGAGTTTTACAAACTGCTGTTTACATAATAAGTAGAAATAAATGCCTGGTCTAAAAATTCAGATGTTCCTCTGGACCAAAGAATGCCAGACTCATGCAAAACTCTGTGGTCTGGGGACCAGACCGTGGGATTCTCTGGGAGGTAGTATACGTAAAATTTCTGTTCTTTCTAAATCCCAGCACTCCTTATTTCATAGCACCATATATTCTGAAGTGGCTGGACTTCTGGGCATCTTTATCTTAATCCTACTTAAAAACCTTATGAATGAGAACACCAGAAAATGGAGGTGAATCCTGTATTCCTCAGCTAAAACACCTACCAAATCCACAGAGAGCTTTGCTGGGGTGAGGATTAAGCAAGAACCGCTGTACTTCTAATATGTTAATTAGTGACTGAGATGAGGTGCATGTCTGCATTTACTAAAATTAAAAAAACTCACATAGTAAAGTGTGCCCATATTGTGCAACAATACTTGACCTATAATATTCCTTTTTTACTAGCTAACCGTAGTTTTCATTTCTTGCTGCACATCCTTCTTGCTTTGTCCTATTTACTGTTACAAGTCCTGTAAAACACCTGCTGCTCATTCACTGTCACCTTGTTCTGTTTCACCTTGCTGTAAGTGCAGTCAATGGCAGACCTTCGCTGACCTCGAAAGGCACAGGATTTGTCCTGAGAGGCCTAATCCAAAGCGGGACTCCCTCTTAATTCAGTAAGCTTTGGATCAGACCTAGAAGGGATCTTCGCAGAATCAAGAAGTGGCAAGACACAGTCACATATCAAAACCACATCCGAGTGTTTATCTCACATTCCTAATCTTTGATGTGAAAGGGATTAAAAAGCAAGCTGTTCCTGTCAATTGCTTGGATACTACACAGGATCTGAATGACTGGACAGACATCAGTAGGATAGCGATGCACATTGATATGGTTTCATTTCTTTCCACAGAAGTTTGAAAGGGAGCTAGTCTTTGAATTTGAGGCTTATGGCAGTATTTCCTCACTTGGTTCCCAACTTCTCACTATCAAAATGCCACCATCCTTTCTGCTCCTACAGAGGAAAGAAGATGGTTGTGCCCCTTATTTCAGGACAAACTAGCAACTTACTTGACTGAACAAAAGATGAGAAATCTGAAAGTGATGTTACGCAAACACTTTAGATACAACTTTGCCACAGAAACTAACGCAGTCTGTAATGGCTCCAGACTCTTTCAAAGTACATCCAACTGATTTCAGCATATTTTGGTTTATGTTACTCAAGTTTGAATGCATTGTGATGGGTTTTTTTCCTCCTTTATGTCATTCAGACAAGTTTCTACCACGGTTTGGGATGCCACAGGTGTATCAGACTATAATTTTGGTTCATATGTGTATTTACAGACTGAAGGTCACTAGAAAGTCAAACTGAGTGCATGTATTATGGTGACTTCTAGCTACCAGAACCACAGAAAAACCACATCAAATGGCATTAACTTAGGAAGGAGACAACTGAAATAATGAAAACCATTACAACATATAAACGAGTCCAATGTGAAACTCCCTGTAGGAAGAAAGAATAGATCTATAACATTCAATCAAACCAGGAGGTGAGGAAAAAGGGAAATAAAAAGGTAAAAAATAATTATTTAGACATCTTGGGAAATTAAAGAAACGGCCACTCTCATCTGCAAAGCCTAAGAAATCTGGTCTGAGTGCCCAAAGGGGAATTTTCTTAAAAGCTCAAAGTTGGCCTACCTCCTTTTAAGCAAATTCATGACGGGGCACTGTTAAGTCATAAGAGTTTGGTCAAAAGCAAGCACTCATGAAAGTTTAACCATCCTATATTTCTGCCTTCAACCATCAATATATTTCATGCAATAAAATGAAAATGAGTCACAGGCAAAGAACTGAAAAATCAGTATATTCATTTTGTTTTATTCATCTGGTTCATTTTACTGTGTTGACTCCTACCTAGAATTAGAAAAACACTAATTAAGCATATGTCTCAAGCCCTACAGGCAACTGCCTTGTTTTACATATATATATATATATATATATGAAAATATTTCACAAACAAATCTGCCTGCTGGGTGTCACAGAGGCAGCGTCCATGACCAGGCGATCTCCCCGGTCACACACAGCGTGTTTCAGCTGCATGGCTCAGAAAGGAGATCCTTCTGCCTGCATCCAGGAGGATAGGTCTGTTATGGAATGCATTGGTGACGTTTGAAGCCAAACAGGACTGCGAAGCTGGTCCCTGAGTCCTGCAGGCAGTGTAGCAGCTGTGTCACAGAAGTGCTGGGGAGGCTGATGGATGTTAGCTTGTACCAGGGGATCACAGTGTGTAACACGGCTTCCCTGAACCCTTTTTGGCACAACTTATGCCCATCTGCTTCCCCTCTGCTCCTTCCCCAGGAGAGGAACATATGGCCCAGAACATGTATCTCGGAAGCAGAAAATATATTCATGTAGTTTTCTAAAATATTCTGAATACTTTCATTTTTCTTCTATAAGCTTTTATTCATTATGAATCTTAGTATGGCAAAATAAATATATTTTTTTTTACAAAACTAAGTCCTTGCTTAAACAGTTAGGTAGTCCACAATGAAAAATTAAAATTAAAAAAATCGTGTATTGTGCTTCGATTGTAAGAAGTTGCTATTGCAAGAAAAATCTTTGCCAAGATTCTGTTTTTTGTCCATTGCGCCATCATATTTTAATACTTACCTTAGTCCAAGAGCATTGCAACCAAAAACAAATCAACAACAGAAGAAAATAAAACCACAATTAAGCTTAACATGAACATCTAAACATTGAGCATTTTCGTTTTGATTCATTCAAACTCGGGACAAGCTTCCACAATTCACTTCAATTAATTAGTGCCTCACATCACAAATAGAACAATTAAGTTCCTCAAAATGCAAGCAAATCTTTCTTTTAAATAGCAGTACCAACGTCTGCGTGTGCAGTCCCACTTTCACAACAAGGGTTGACTTTCCCACTGTATCACTGAGACTTTAGCCAGCTTGCCGGTTTGAAGGTAGCAGTACTAGGACACGGCTTCATCTAATGTGTTTTCACTTCTGACTGAATATATACATATTTTACACATATATATGTGTGTGTGTGTGTGTATAAATGTGTGTATATATGTATAGAATATATACTTGTTTATATATATACACAGCATACAAATAGATACAGGCATACACATAAATATATATATGTGTGTACATATGCGCTTTAATATCTTTATAAAGAACACTCTAATTCTTGATTGCAAAAATTTAGTATAAGAAAACGTACTGCAATTCTTGCTCAGTGTAAAACCATGCCAGACCAGCTGTTGACACTTTGATAATTTACCCAGCACAACTTATGAAACACTGACATCACACCTATGCAGAGCCTGCAACAGGACAAGCAATACTGAAATGTATGTTTCTCATAACCAAATGTTTCTCTAACAGACAAGTAAATAGAGGTCTCTGGCTGTATTTTCATTTAATATGAAGTCCATTAAGGATCACACAGATGTTTCTGATCACATTACAGCAAAAGCACGGTACAGTAGTTGCCTAAAAACAACTGAACTCAGCAGGGTTTCTTCTGCTGATTTCAGTGGGTTTTAGGACAGATTTGGGTGTATTCACTTCATGATATGTATATTTTTAGATTCTTCTTTTCTCTGAATATTTTAGTGAAAGTGGTCAATTCCTCAAAGTCAGATGCATTGGTCATGAAACTATTTTCTACAGTCTTTGTGCTAAGCCTACTGTTTATCCTACCTTTGCTGCCACAGATGAGTTGGGTTTCTCCAGCAAGTCCCAAAGCTTCTTCCTTTTCTCTGGGCAGCAGGTATTATCAAACTCTTCCCCTTCCCTCTCTCGCATTGTCTCTGCCTCTCTCCTCAGTTCCTCATTCATCTGCTCTTTCTTCTGATGGTATCTTGCCTGGCAGCAAGATTCTAAATATATCTCATCAATCCCCCAGTAATCAAGCTCCTGGCCAAAAGAAAGAGCACACATTTCTTCCATCATATGTAGTTTCCCTGTCCTGTAGAAATTCAAAATGGAAGTGAAAGCCCCTGGGTGTCGATCAAAAAAATATTCGTTTTCATTTAGATTATAGTCATCACAAACTTCTAGCAGAGATTCATGGGTATTGCAGTCTCTGAGCTTTCCTAATCGTGTCCTTGGAAGTCTGTCCAAAGTCCTCCACAGCACTTCATGGTTGAGCCCACCGACATTTATTTTAACTCTCCGTGAGCAGGCTTTGCTCCTAATGATCTCCACTGGTTCTGGAGGGAGAGAAAGGGTAGACCTTGAAGACTTTTTGGTGATCCCTGGTGGAGCCTTCTCAGCCATTCTGGAAAAGATGAGGTTGTAACACCAGAGTCCTTAGGAGAATGAGCTTGGACACTACAAATATTTGGGCAGAGTCCTCTTCAGACAGACAGCTCCATTCCTGAAGCTAACAAAGACAAAAAATTAGAATATTGCTATGTACAATATATCACCCAATCTCCCTCTCTCTCTTTGCACACTTTCACATGCAGATGAAAATTTAATGATAGCAATTTGCTCTCTCTATAATGGTACTCTTCTGTGGTAATATACAGAGCCACTGGAACAACTGGAACAGTTAAGAGCACTATGCTTAAGCAAAGGAAAAACTCACTTGTATTTCTTAATTTGTGAAAATCAACTGTGACAATCTGTACAAAGGACTTGGGGGATTTGGGGCGTTCTTTGGGTTTTTTAAATCAGTTTGTGATGTAGCTATGTTAGCTTAATCTGATTACTCGCCAGTTAATGTATGAGGTGTGCAAATGGAAAGATTGTAGGGATATCCACAAGGAAAACGTAAGACAGAGGCCAGTCTCCCTTTTATTGAAAAATTCAAATTTGGGAGATACTGAAACTGAATAAAGCAATTGTAGCATACCAAAATCTCCAAATTAAACTGCTTTCCTCCCTCTCCCAACTCAAATCTTGATTTGCTGTATTACTTCATGGGTAAACATTACTCACCAAACTATTAAATTGTCATCCTGACAAGTCAAATTTTCTAGCACCAGACAGTGATTATTTCTTTAAAAATACGGCAAAAGAATCCTAACTGTTTTGCATCCAACTGACCAGTGATACATGTTATATAGGAAAGGGCTGTGCATACTGTTCTCTGGACCCTCTGTAAGGCTCTTCTCTGCCATTTTTCACCTATTAAATTGCTGTAGACATGACTGCATGACAGCAATCAGCAATGTCGTTTTTAATAATCCACAAGTGCATGCTCACTCACTGCCTAGTGCTGCAGTGAACTCTGAAGTGCAGCTGTTTGTCACTAAATTTGGAATATCAGTATCAAACAGGAAGCAAACCCACCCACCAGCTCTACTATGGTCAGCTGCCAGACCCAGTGCTTAAATAATAATCTAGCAATGGTATCATGGCCCAAAGGGAGAAATCTTAAGGATGCTTAGACAAGCTCTTGTTCCAAACTTGGAAAATCCTCCTTAGTAATTTCCCAGAGTTGACTTCTCCTCCTCCTGTTCTCTACAAATCAACAATTCAAAAATTTGGGGCATTTTGTTTGTTTGTTTTCTTTTGTTTTGTTTGAAATTAAGTGAAATAAGTCCAGCTTTAAAAAACCATTTGATGCATACAAGAATTTGATCCTCTTTGCAGAGTAAGCATGAAGGTTGTGATGGGAGGCATTGTATATACATACATCAGGAGTAAACACCTGTGAGGGAGAAGAACTATTTGTACTAAAGGATCATGATGGCACAAGAATAAATGGGTAGAAATTCACCACGAAAAAAAGTAGAAATTTGGAGGAGAATTAGAAGGTCACAAAGACCAGATCATCATCAAAGCAGCAAGGACCTAGAATAATCCTTTACTAAAAGTATCAGGAAAAACAAAGAATTATTTCAGTGTGTCATCAGACATGCTTATGACAGTATTGACTATGTTGCTGGCATAAAATTAAAATTGCTAAACCTCATTATATCTAAACTTTACAAGTTCCTCCAACAACAGATAAATTAACAATAAGACTCAGCCACGTACAATACAGGTATTAACAGACTGCCATGTCCAAAAACAACAGGAAAGAGGAAAATTACTCATCAGACTAATATTTAAATTTACAGATTTTCTTTTTTCTTTTTTTTTTTGGATAAGTGCATAAGCCGAATTATGGCAACAGCCCAGTGCACCACCATTTTAGTTAGCAATTTCACTGTCAAGCTGAACCTACTTCAAAATCACAAGGGCCAAAATTTTCTGCCTTTTCCCATCCTGCATCCTGCACCACATTGTGAAGCTCCCTCTTCATCTCCCAGTGCAACCCAGAGCACTTCTGTGTCTAAGTACATAGGGGTTTAAACCTTTAACATTCAAGTTCATTCACAAAAAATATAATCTGGTAACTCCACTTGTAAAGATAAATGTCCTACCAAAATCAAAGCCCTGGCAACAGTAGGTTTACACAGTATATGTACTTTTCTTTGTGTTTGTTTTGTGCTTTGCTTTTTTCCTCTTGACCTTAGGCTGATTTTTTCCTTTGATTTTACCCTCCTCCTCATTGCTGTATATGCAAGGGGATGATGGTGAGACTTCTGAGAAGGGAGGGACTCAAGTCTTCTCACTTAAGCATCTCCTCATGGTCTGTGATGTATTTATCAGTCTTCTGACATACAGACAGCCACACAAAGAGTAAGTATTTATGAGAGGAAAATTCTCTACAGAGGAAATATTTACAAACTTTATATTTTTTTTTAAAAATCCTTTTAGACTTTAATGCACAATGATGTTTTTCCTTTAAAGATTGTCTTACATAAGAAAACACAAAAATCTAAGAAATTCATAGAGAGTTTCTGTCATTCTCCATGAAATCAGTCAAGTCTTCAGGCAATTTCTAGAGAAGTTCACTAGTTTATTCATTATTGTATCTCAGGGAATTATTCTTTTTTTAAAAATTAAAACATGTACCCTAATATTAGCAATATCAAGCAAAAAACAGTAGAAATCAAGCAGCTGATCTTAGGTTAACCATATCCTCATTTATTTTTCTGATTGCAGAAACTAAAGATACATGAGACTATGCATTATTTTAGCTTTTCTGCAGTGTAGTTACCACATTTACTTGTTCAACAATGCAAAAATTATAGTGTCATGAAGACTGGTGTAAAGCTGATAAAACATTTTCTGGTTTGTCAGTATAATTATTGGTTGCAGCTTCCTACTTGAGGAAATCTGGCTTTTCTAAAAAGCTTTAAAAACCCAGTGGCCACACTAAAGTCAGCAGTGAAACACTATTAAGTTTAGTGTTGAGAAGGTGTCATGTATGTATGTATGTAAGAAGGGATGAACCAAAATTCACAACATGTAGCATTCTGAAAAGCTAAAAAATAAAAAGCATTTTCTCAAATGAAGACTCTTGAACCACAGGGGTGATTTTTGCCTTTTTTACAGAGCTCTGTCATAGAAATATATACAAGAAGCAGAGTATATAACTTTAAAATAAATAAATAATTTCTTTTAGTTAGCTTCCTAACTTTTCTTCCCACCTTCATTTGTTCCTCACACCTTCTTTTGTTCTCTGATGATAATTTTTTTAAAACTTCTTTCTGCACAGCGTTTCTGCAAACTTGGGCTACAAAGTCTGTATTTAACTGTGCCTTTATTAAAAGCGTAGAATCTCCTGAATTGAAAGGGATCCAAAGGGATCATCGAAGTCCAACTCCTGGCCCTGCACACAACAGCCTCAAGAATCACACCATGAGCCTGAGAGCATTGTCCAAATGCTTCTTGAACTCTGCCAGGCTTGGTGCTGTGACCACTTCCCTGGGGAGCTTGTTTTATGCCCAACCACCCTCTAGGTGAAAAACCTTTCTTTTACTAATATCAGACCTAAATCTACCCTGACACAACTTCAGGTCATACCCTCAGGTCCTGTCACTGGTTACCACAGAGAAGAGATCAGTGCCTGCTCCTCCGCTTCCGCTCACGAGGAAAATGTAGACTGCAATGAGGTCTTCCCTCAGTCTCCTCTTCTCCAGGCTGAACAGACTACTCCTCATATGGCTTCCCCTCTGGACCCTTCACCATCTTTGTAGTCCTCCTCTGGACACTCTCTAATAGCTTTACATCCTTCTTATATTGTGGCACCCAAAATTGCACACAATATTCAAGGTGAGGCTGCCCCAGTGCAGAGCAGAGTGGGACAATCCCCTCCCTCGACTGGCTGGCGATGCTTCACCTGATGCCCCCCAGGACATGGTTGACCCTCCTGGCTGCCAGGGTACTGCTGACTCATATTCAACTTGCCGTTGACCAGGATCCCCAGGTCTCTTTCCACGGCACTGCTTTCCAGCATCTCATTCCCTGGCCTGTATATACATCCAGGGTTGCCCCATCCCACCTGGAGAATCCAGCGCTTGCCCTTGTTAAACTTCAAATGGTGGGGGATTGCCCATCTCTCTAAATTGTCAAGCTCTCCCTGCAGGGCCTCCCTGTCTTGGAGAGAGTCAAAAGCTCCTCCCAATGTTGTATCATCTGCAAAATTACTTAGTATCCCTTCAAGTCCAGCGTCTCAGTAATTTATGAATATGTTTAAGAGAACTGAGCCAAAGACAGAGCCCTGCGGAACCCCACTAGTGACCAGCCTCCAGCCTGATGTTATCCCATTCACCGTAACTCTGTGCGCCCAACCCATGTGCTAGTTGCTCAGCCATCGCATAACATATTTATCCAGCTGTGCGCTGGACATTTTGTCCAGAAGGATACTGTGGGAAACAGCATCAAAAGATTTACTGAAATCCAAAAAGTTTATCTCAACAGGCTTCCCTTGATCAACTAGGTGGGTTACCTTGTCACAAAAGGAAATTATGTTGAAGCACTCTACATAACATTTTTAATTTTAAAATCCATATTAGAAATTTAATACAAAATCACCAGTTCTTTCATTATTACAAAATGATATAAGTGAGGTTACCTTTATAATTCATTAAATTACTTTTCTGGATTTTAGTTTCTGTAACTAACTCAGAACACTACTATTTTTTTTTCCTGAGAAGTCTTCCAATATTTTTCAGCTTAGTTTATTGCCTTAGCCTTTTGGCTGTATGCAACTCCACCATGCACCTTGTCCACCATGGCCTAATGAGAAATGTAACCACTCCTTGACAGGCACGCAAAGCCAGCCTGCTGCTCACCAGCACTCTTAGCAATCGGTAGAGAAAGACACAAATTCTACACACATATATATAAGAGCAGCTCCAGATAAACCCCATATTTTTTTGTGCAATAATAAAATCACTTTGTAGCAAAATACTTGTAATGCTGCATAAACCTCTTCAAATCAAAGCCAATCCTTTGCATTAAATAAAAGTGAAAACTTCAAAGGCTACGACTCAAAAAGCTAGGGAAAGCCAGAAGGAAGGTTAAGTGCCTTCCCCTGCACCACAGGCATACAGCTTTTAATGGTGTGATTCCCCTTCTGCTTTACGTGAACCGGGTAATTATTTACCATTTCTTTTCATCTTTCTCATTCAGTACTTGGCCTCTGATGTTATTCAGCATTTCCTGCTGCAAGGCCTCTACATTACACACAAAGTGCTGAATTTCCCTCAGGGAGCTCTCACTCTCCTACCCAGATGATTCCAGGGTATCCCAGTTTTCCTTTCAGTAGGAGGCCATCGTCAGCATTGCTTTATAATGGAAAAATGAAGGTCATAGATGCCCAAAGTATCCAACAATTTAGGCTGCTCAAATTGAGATGGCCGCTTTTTACAGGGTTCTTAGCATTTTCAGCACATTTGATGGGCATGCCTACATGAGCAGATTAAACCCTCAGGCTGAGGAACCCAGTTGCCTGTGCTGTCACATTGCCGGAGCATCACCTGTCACAGCACAGTCAGGACACTCCCAAATCATTTGCAAGGATGGCTGGAGAGTCAGCATGCTTCAAAGTCTGCTCCTAATAAGTGGTTTGTTCACAGCCGTCTCCTTTGGAGTCTAGGTGAGTATAACTGCACGCACGGGGGTCACTGTGGCAGCTGGTCCGAGCAGTGCCAGCCCCTTGAAGGTACTCCACCTCTGATCCAAAAGGATTCACATCCAGGGTACTTCTGCATGCCTGAGTCATAAACATCTCTCCCAGTCTTTGCCATACAAATTTTTCCAAAGAAAGTAGAGAAGCTACACTAAATAAGCATGCTTTGGCAATTGAGCACGACCTGCATTTAAAGAAGTGAGAAAAAAGTACCTGCTATGTAAGAAAAGGCTGTATAACAAGACCCCCAGGAAAAGGGAACAATTTTGCTTTCCTCTGACTTCTAAAAGACAAATTTCTACCATTTGTCAGAAGATGTCTTTTTGTTAAAACTTGTCAAGCTGTTTGCAAAAAAATATTTTATTAATTAACTTCCTTGCTTTGAAAACAAATGGAAGTTTTCACAATTTGGTCTAAGTGTCTTCAGTGTTTTTAAACAAAATCTGGTTCTAAACGTACTTATGTTTAATTATATTTTTTAAAAGTTAAGAAAGCTCTGGATTAAAATGAGACATTTTGAAATTATTAAACAAATTATTTGGGTGATCCCATTCAACGTATTTTTTTTTTCAGGTCTGGAGAATCTAAGATCAATGTATTGGTTTTTCTTCACATGTAAAAATGCTCACTGAAATCAAGAAAAATGTGGGGAGACTGTTATTGCATTTACTAATTTGGCTATTAAAACTGACTTATCAGATCTTCAGCTTATATATAATGCAGATACATAACACTTTCTGGAAAAACTAGCTTTAGGTTTTGTAAGCGTAATGTCAGGGGAAGTTCAGAGTGGACATTAGGCAAAGGTTCTCCACTGAGAGTGTGGCTGGCCACTGGAACAGGTTCCCCAGGGAACACCAAGACTGTTAGAGTTCAAGGAGCATCAGGTCAATGCTTTTAGTGATATGGTTTAGGTTTTAGTTTCAGGTAGTCCTGTGAGGAGCAGGGAGTTGAACTCCAAAATCCTTATGAGTCCCTTCCAACTAGAGAACTGGAGATACTCTATGATTCTAAAAAGGCTTAGAAAGTCTGTGCTGACCTCAGGGTCTGACTCCTAGAGCCTACAACCTGGGATCCAGCAAGTTAGCCAAGAAAAAATAGAGCAAGTTAGTTGTGATAAACTAATACAAACTAATACTCTACATTTTTAGATCTTCATATGCCAGCTTATTTGGTTGCATAATTCTCCTTTATTTCAGCTTCTGCTTTGCTGTAATATCTGGGGGATGAGATGCTGGAAAGCAGTGCCGTGGAAAGGGACCTGAGGGTCCTGGTCGAGGGCATGTTGAATGTGAGCCAGCAGTGCCCTGGCAGCCAGGAGGGGCAACTGGGTCCAGGGCGGGGCATCAGGCAAAGCATCGCCAGCTGGTCGAGGGAGGGGATTGTTCCACTCCGCTCTGCACTGGTGTGGCCTCACTGTGAATATTGTGTGCAGTTTTGGGCACCACAATATAAGAAAGATATTAAGCTGTTAGAGAGTGTCCAAAGGAAGGCAATGAAGATGGTGAAGGACCTTGAGGGGAAGCCATACGAGGAGCAGCTGAGGTTACTTGGTCTGTTCAGCCTGGAGGAGATTGAGGGGAGACCTCATTGCAGTCTACAACTTCCTCGTGAGCGGAAGAGGAGGGGCAGGCACTGATCTTTTCTTTGTGGTCATCAGTGACAGGACCCGAGGGAATGGCCTGAAGTTGTGTCAGGGAAGGTTTAGGTTGGATATTGGAAAAAGGTTCTTTACTCAGAGGGTGGTTGGGCACTGGAACAGGCTCCCCAGGAAAGTAGTCACACCACCAAGCCCACTGGAGTTCAAGAAGCATTTGAACAATACTCTCAGGCACATGGTGTGACTCTTGGGGATGGTCCTGTGCAGGGCTAAGAGTTGGACTTAATGATCCTTGTGAGTCCCTTCCAACTCAGCACATTCTCTGATTCTGTGATCTCTGCTGCCACATCTCATCTATTAAATGTCTGTTCTTTGTTTCAAAATATGAAGACCTGCAGTTTCTTAATGGTGTGCTGTAGGATCTTTATTACTAGAATTTTCCCTTACTTTCAGTTTTTTAAAAAATGGCTGAGGAGATAGCTAAAACTCTGCATAAAAGCATTCCACACAAATGAGTTGTTCTTTATTTCCATTTCCCACCTTTACAGAAGTCACATCTCATATAGTTAAGGATTGGTAAGCTGAGGGCAGGAAGTGTCAGGAAACGTTAAAGTATTACTGAGCTTCGTGTGTATGTCTCAGTTTCATATCCATATGCAGGAACACATGCATGCATGCACAGGAGAGAATCAGATGAGCTTTGATTGTCTGAACTACTAGTGACAGCGCTTGGGCTCAAGTCCTCAGTCTTCAGTGGGTGAAACCACCTGAAGCTACATAGTCTGAGGGGGCAAAGACAGAGTCTCCGCCTGTCAAGCCTGTGACAGAGCTTCCCTGCAAGCAATGGCTCGTTCTTGCCAGACTAAAACCATGGTCAGAGCCATTATTGGAGAGCCGAGTCCTTAAATGAACTACGACCAAATCACAGCTGAGCCTTGAGAGTTCTGCTTACAGCTATGGATGGGTTGGTCTATGGAAACTGCTTTGAGAGTAAATCCTGAAAAACCTGCTCTTGGGGCTATGGGTAACTGGTCTGAAATGATGATTACTTCCATTTCATTACAGACTTCACAGATTATTTATTTCTGGTATGTGAAAATTTAAATGTTGGCTGCAAAAAGTCTCAGAGATTGCAGGAAATACTCGAAAAAGATGGGGCCTGTTATAGACGAACTTTTCAGACTGACTAAATCAGTCTGTCTGCTAACTCCCTGTTCTTCTCACCATCTTGAGCACAGAAGTGTCTTTTAGATGGATGAGCTGAACTTAACCAAGGAGCAGCAGACTCTGAGACTTTATATATTCCCTAAGAGCCTTGGATAAGAAAATCCAGACAGAAATAGGTAAGGTGACAGAAGACAGAAAAAGAGGGAGAGTATAACTGATAAAATGTTTGTAAAATCTTGCAGTCACACAAGCTTGGCAGTTTCACCTTATCTGAGTTTTCTAACTACCCCAATAGCACTTATAATCACTTACTTAAGCTCCTACACAAGGTAAAGCCATGTGGGTAGGCTCTAGACACACTACAGGTGACGCAGACTGCTTCACACCAAAAAGCTGAATGCTCTTGAGAACAGTCAAGGTAATTTTACCTCAAGACTCATATGTAATTTGAGACTCAAGTGGCCTTTTTGAGTAGGACCTCGTCACAAGTCCGGAGCTGAGCGCCGGGTTTGAAGCACCTCTTCAGCCTGCACTGAGGTCTCAAGAGAGCAATGAACATGGCTCTGCAGCCCATTCCAGCACTCAATCAAGATCTTCACCAGCCTTTATTCCAGATCAGCTCTGGTTCTCTGTCTTTCCTTGCTAGCCATGATCTGCTGTTGGTGCTTGTGACAAGCATGGCTATATGATCCTTCCAAACAATCTTGATGCATTCCTGCTCAGCTTACAAAAACAATTGCATTTCCATTGCAGGTTGAAACATCTCTTGTTTAGGATGTAATTGTTGGTCGTATCTGCACTTCACTATTTATGTTTACAATTGGTTGCTAAGAGCTGAGTTACTGCTTTTGCCAAAGATACTGTCTTTCACTACTTATTTAGCCTTTCCTGGAAATTTCAGAGGAGATGAGCTGTCACAGAGAAGTACAAGGCCGAATGGCAGATCATTTTCTTTAGTTTCAAACAACCAGATATTACAGAAATGCGATTATGTAAGGTCCTCATTTCAAGTCTAAATCAGACTACTTATTTGTATTTCAGCTAGCACTCTGGATCCAAAGGTTTGGTTGGTACTTCCATACAATTCTTTGAGAGTGTACAGATGTTACATATACAGGATACACTAATAATAGTAAACAAATTAATATTAATAAATTAGAGCATTGAATTGCAATTTATTTATCCACTACTTGATTTTTAATTCTAATGGTATTGCAGTGCATTAATATGATGGAGAAGATTGTCAACACATCATTTGTTCTTTGAGGAAGGATGACATACGCAGTTGTCCTAAAACAATTAGTTTTAGTACTATTCTAAATATGTCATCTTCTCTAACCCTTCAATCTTCCACTGCTTCCTAGCAATAGCAGTGCTGCCAAGTAGCTGAAAGCACTGAAGAATTTCACAGATGTTTTTTTGTTCTCCTGAAGAAAAGCTTGCAGAGTGTAGTACTGAATGATGATTCTAGGTTTATAGGCAGGGAAATATTACACAACATATATTATCCCATATACACAGGCAATGATGTCTGAAGCAATGAGGTACGTCTGACAAAAGAGTCAGATTTTATTCCTCTTTGAATGAAACTGCACCCAAAACTCTGGATGTTGCACTTTGCCAGAATCCTGGTATAATGTTTGAGTTTTCTAATACAGCAAAACACGCAATGTCACCGTCCTAAATCTGCAATTAAGGAAAGCATACTTGTGTTCTTAAGTGATGTCTTTGTAAATGAAAACATTTGTGTTCAATTACTAACCCTGTAAAAAATTTAATTTTGAACCATTTCTGCCTGGACTGTTCCCTGATTCAATTGAGGTAAATCGTAAGCCTAGAGCTACCTGGACAACAGAGGAAGAGACATGGCCAAAGTCTAAAGCTTGAGAGAGATTTACTCAAGAGGCATTTGTCTCAATCCATCAGGAGCCCAGCCCACTTTCCTATTGCTGGTGCTTCGCAGAAGCCCTGAAGCTGGAATGAAGGAATGAATCAAGGCCTTGATTTTTGGGTGACTCAGCTTTGACAAGTGCCTTTGTACATAGCTGGAAATGTCCCTGAGGTCACAGCATCAGCAAGTCTTTACAAAAAGCTTTTATCATTAAAAATTAAGACAAATTTCAGTCTAGTCTTGATTCTGAAAAATCCATCCCTTCAACATTTTGATGTCTTCAACTACAGAATGCCTTGGAAAAACAACCCAAATTACTATTAGAAATTGTCGTGCAGGGTCTTGTACAATCCAGCATCTTACTTGGCCCATGTGAGAGAAGCAGTCACCCAGAAAGCAGAAAACTTTGTTTCCCAAACTTATCTTAAGTGTTTTGGTTCCACGTACATACAGTTGGTCTGGGGATCAGTAAGGGAAACCTGTTCTCAGGAACTTCGGTTTAACACTGTAGAGAAGAAGCTCTACTAACTTTTAGTCCTACCTGATACCAGGAGTATTGATATTTTTGACCCTCGAATTGACCTGACTATAGAAGAAAGGGAGGACTCACTATCATGCACAGCCCCATGCTACTGTTGTTATAATTCTAAAATCAAGACAGGCTAAAAGGAACACTTTTATAAAACTGCCATTATAAATTAATTTATTTACCTCTATCAAGCCAAAATGTCTTTTTAAAAGCCGCAGCATCCTCTTAAAAATGTGCTTCATCAGAGCCATTAGTTCAGTGTTTCTAATATTAAACACTCAAGACCCAAGTTCAAAGAAGGGTGTAGGAACCTCTAAGGCAGGATCAACATAATACTTTACAGTCAGGAAGAAGATGCTCTCAACTCCTATCCAGGCCCAATGCATAAGCAGAATCAAAAGGGATACAACCTACTCACATGATATTCTCTTGCACCTCCTCTTACAAGAGGTATGTAAAACACAGTCCTTCAAAAGAACTGAACAAGATTCACTCTTTCCAAAATACACCTTGAGGTGGTGGACTTGGTTTCACTTTGATGTAATTGGCTGGTCGTTAAACATTCACCCAGGGACCACGTTCATCCCTAGTGATTAAAACCTGTGGTTTATATCTTCCAGGCCACTGCTGCTATCAGTAATCCCCAGGATGGCTGCAGGGATGGCAACCATCCCCGTTCCTTCTGAGCAAGAATGAGGCAACCTGCACTCGAAAGGCAACAGACATGAATGAGTCTGTAACTGCAGGGTGTGACCAGTCCTTTGGCTGGGGGAATCTTGGATTACAAAAAAGAAGTGTATGTTCACTTGATGTTAATCTATGAAAGGCCTAAAAGTTTGATTTTTCTTAATGAGTACCCTAATCACAAAGTTTCTTAGCAAAAGCCAGACAATTTGGTTTCAGCCTAGGTGATCTAATAGACACGTTGGAGCAGTCAAACGTTCTCATCCCTTCTTTAGTTCAAGGGTAGCAGAAGATACGCAGCATTGCTAATGCTACTTTACTGACATGCCTAAATAGCGACTAAAGTGACTATCAGCAGCCAGGCTAGTCCTGAGTATAAATTCAAGCACAAGACTTACCCAGTTAAGAGGCTTGCTCTATGTCAGCAATAATGGGAATGAAGAAAGCATTAGAAGCAAACATGCTAGAAGGCAAGACCTTCTAGATGGCAGTCCTGTCAAGGTAAATCAACACTGTGTGCTATTAATCTCAACAATCACTGTCACTCACAGCTTTGTGATTTCATGGATAATTAGGCCAATTCACTGTTTTGAGTCTGCTTAAATACATCAGTGGGATTCTTCTAGCCGCTGCAGCTTGCCAGCTCTTTCTGCTCAAACCGTCTCAGGATCTCTCTGGTATATGTAAATTTACACTGAATGTATAGCCATAAATTATAGCATGATTATTCAGTCATCTGAGAACACATCCAGCTGAGGTGAGGTCAACAACCTTGCAGGTAAACCAAACCCTCACACTTTAAGAGGGCAAATGACCCAACTGAAAACTCTGTAGAAAGCAGCATTAGGGCTTCAATGTTGCATTTGATGGTAATTTTTACCTCTATATATTGAAAATACAACTAATTTTCTAAAAGTTAACCATTGGTGAGGTACTGTGAAATAAATATTATGAACTGCCTCAAGATATCTTATTTGCTCTGAGGCAAATTTATTCTGTATTTGGATTGTACTGCTATAACTGATTTCTATTTCTTAACTTGTTAGGCAATCAGAGGGAGAAGCTCATCTCCAGTGTCATCAAAGAAGATTACGTTAGAGAGCTTTGTTCAGTTAATTATCAGCACAGCTTTGCATTCATTTCCTTGTAACATAAAGGGCTGATGTTTATTTCCTAACAAGCTAATACGTGAATATGATGGCAGTACGAAGAACACCCTGCAATAGCAAGTGTGATTTCCCAGGGACAAGCACTGACAAACCCAGAGCTCCTGCATCATGTGCCAGTGCTGTGGTAAGAGGGCTATTCAGCCCCTCTGCCTTGGCTCAGACTGTAAATGCCCTCACACAATTTTACAGTGTACCACAGTCCCCCGTCACAGTAGTATGAGAAGTAAATTGGTCAATTGCCATTGTTCCTTGTAGAGACTACAACCGCTGCTTATCGCAGCCTACTCCTAAATGCTCAGAGCTGCATTACGCCAGTATGACATATATTATTTATTAGCTAATACACTGTTGTTCTGAGTCTCATGCTGGTGCCAGCAGTGATGCTACTGACTACTCTTTATAGTTATCCAGAGGAGGATTAGGGATGTATAGAAGCCAGACACCTAAGTCACAGTGCTCTACCATTATGGTTAAATATAGATTTCCTGCATTAGAAACAAATAAATTAAAAACTTCACTAATTTTAGTGGCTTAAGACTTTTTCATTACTGTTTCCATACTGTTCATGCGATCACAATAATCCAAGAAGAAGTACATTCAAAATAACATTCTTTATTTGCTGATTATGCAGTTAACATCATCATACTTTCATACTGGTGAACAAAAACTCATCCTCTGTTTACTCCAGCCCCGGAACGCAGCAATGTATGGCACAGTAAACAAATGAAATTTCGGGAGTACGCCAGTGTGCAACTTGCACTGAAATTTCTGCATATGCTGTAACAAGCACGGGGAAGGACAAAAAGCAGAATAGCCTTTGCAGTCCTTCTACCTTTTATGAAGAATACAGGTGGTTTTAAGATTAACAGATTTTAAATATCTTGACTGACACATATTATGTCTAAGGCTTTTATGGTATTTAGTGGTCTGGGAAGCTATGCTGGGACTGACTTTGTACCAATAGCTAACCAAGACAAGAAACTTCCAAGTTGTGGTCAATAAAAAAAATTGAGTTGTGAAGCTTCTCTGTTCAGTTTTCATATTTAGTCATATATATGCATTTTACTTAGATTGAATTTGAGCATGCTGAGCAATGTATCTATTACAGCATGCAATACAATCCCTCTAATTGCATAATACTGAAGAAAAAATTCAAAATAATGAAATTCTTTCCATATCCTTTCCATATAGGCAGAGAATTATAGATAAACAAACATAGGAAGCTATGGAATTGCACAAAAAAATCTACATTTACAATAGGATAAAATCTACTATATAATGTCCCAGGCAATTTATTTTCACAGTATCCTGTAGAACACTGTTGCACATCTTAAAAGATCTCCACAATTAGAAATTGGAAAGTTTATTTTTGTTTACAGTTAATATTCTTGTTACAAATTAGACGAAATGTGAGTTAGGAGAACATGTCCCAAAGATTTGAAAGATACAAAATCAAAGAAATCAAATACTCAGTGCCACTACTTCAGCAATAACCACAATAAAAAGGTGCCAGCTACTGATGGGAAATCAAAAATATTTTCTCTTAAGGTGCTCGTATCCCGATGAGAGTAGAAACAGTCCAACTCAACAAAGTAAACAACAGCCTGTTTTTTATCATGCATCCGTGTTTATAACATTCGGACACCTACTAGGTAAAAGAAACTTATTCCTAAAAATAAAAAAAAATCCTATAAAAATACAAGAGAAAAACGGAAAGTTCCCTCCCTTCATAAGCAATTGTTACTTAACTTCAAGAGCTGTGAGCACTGGTGGGTCAGAAAGTATTATGCAACAACATGATGAGTTAAAAGAAGTGACCCCTGAAAACATTCAAAAACTCATTTTTAGAATGCACGTATGTCTATTCTGGTGAAGCTGAAGTGGCTTGCAACTTCTAAGTGCTTCCCTTTCTGGCTCCCAGCACGGCCTATCAGGAGCAGCAGGTCTGTACTCGGGAGCAGCAGACAACTTCAGGGGGGTCTGCAGCAGAATCCCCCACTGCACTATGTACTCCCAGTCATTGCCCCCTTCACCAAGTATCTCAGCTCGTGTTCCTCTAAGCCATGCAGAATTGAGAACAGATAGACCCTCCCCAACACGCTGTTTATATAAGAACAACAAACAGAGTAAAACACTGACTGAAATGTCCTTCACCAGGTAGCTTTAAATACAGTAGCATCATGGAAAATATTTTACCTGCACATGTAGTTACGTGAAGCTCATGGCAGTCACGTAAGATCAAGATTTTCTTCTAAAAGTGACAGCAGCAAGCTGTTTGGCAAAATCACAAATGCTGGCAAGAAAGCTATTGCAATTCTCGACCCTTCGCCTTGCTTTGAATGGCAAGCCAGAATTTGCCAATTAACTTTCACTTAGGAAAAAAAAAAGGCTAAGCATCATACGTATGATACAGCATCGTTACAACAATGGGACATTTCAAAATGTTGAAGCCAATGGAAAAGCTCAGACTGAAGCATGCTGCTCCAAACAGCACTACTCCCTCATCTCGAGCTGAAGATGTTTTACTGTCTGCATATGTCTGAATGAGGCCAACCTGCTGAGCCCCAGTGACAGCGTCCAGCTGAGAAAGAAGGAGGCAAAAGCAATTCAAATGCTTTGGTGAGAGCTGCCTGCAGAAGCATAATTTGAAAAAAAGAAAAAAATTGTAACAAGCCAGCTGCAAGTTCCACTAAGGCTGAGTGAAGAGACAGTTTATCAGATGTTGTTTGAATGGAGAAAACAAAGGCGCTAAGAACCAGAAACAAACTTTTTTGTTTGTACTGCACCTCATCTCTCTGGGAAGTACTTCCAAGCTTTGCTAGCACATCTCAGTGATTGGAGAGCAAACAAATCTCACAAGGGGCATGTATGCGCTGACCCTGCTCCCCTGACAATTTCTACTAAAACTCTCTGGGAGGAGGATCGTGCCCCAGGCTTGTTAGGATGTTTAGTTTCACAGACCTCGCTCAGCCTCTAAAACTTGGTGCTACCTCTGCACTAACTTGGATAGACTTGCCAGCTGAGTAGACTTGAAGTCTAAGTGTCTTTAAAGCAAAACATCACCAGACAGGCTTTTCTCCCTCCCAAGCCTGCCCAGTCTCACTGCTGTTCTTCCTCTCCTAAACCAATCCTGGCAGCTTCACAGAGCTACAGGATGGGGTCACTGAAATCCTCTCCTTAGCTGTCCTTTTGATAGCCAGGTCTTGATGACTGTGTATTTGCCAAGGAATGCTGTCTCCACCTGATGCTATGGACGCTTCCCTTTTTACACAAACATTGACAAAGTGACAATTTTGGCAGTGATGCTAGAGACAGTCTTATCCGCAATGAATTAAAATGTCCAAGAAACTGCAAATATACTTCCTATTTGTATCTTAATCATTATGTAACTTAAACTGAATTAAGTCCAAACCCTATGATAAATATGGACAGTACATATATAGGGTATAAACAAAGGTCTACCTTCCCCTGGGCAGTGAAATCCTGATAGAAGAAACACACTGAACGGATTGTAGAAACAACGCAGCCAGTGAACATGTCTGTTCATAAAGACATTTAGGTTCTTATATCCAGGGGTCTGTCAGCATGCTACATACCTACAGAAAGCATATATGACTATGTTTTAGATTACCACAATGCTACACGTATTTTCTTTGCTAGAGGGGATTTTTCAGTCCCTGGGTAGATGGGGTAATTTCAACGACAGCTACCGAGAACGCTGAGGTTTTGTATCATCAGGTTTCCACAAGCGCTATTAGAGCGTCGGAAACAAATGATGAGCCTTTCTCTGTAGAGCTCACCCACGGCAGGAGGTAGAATACTACGAAATGTCATTCCCCCCACTCCCTTTAGCAGCTCTGACGGAACAAAAATACAAGCCACGGTTTCCAAAGCGCTCCAGCGTGAGGGTTGCATTCTCCTCCCTCAGATCGAACCAGGCAGCCGGGGAGGACACCCCGTGTCCGTCCCGCCCCGCCGAGTATTCCCCCTCCCCGGGGGCGCTCCCCGCCGCGCCCGGGGCACCCCGGTGCTCCCCGCGGGAGCGCGGCGCTCCCGTCCGGCCCGGGAGCCCGGGAGCCCACCGGCGGCCAGCAGTCAGTTCTCGCCTCCCTCCACAGTCCCATCAGCGCGGGAGGCGTGGATGACTCGAGCTCTAAAATAAATACAAATAAAACCAAAAGGCAGCCCTCGGCGGAGGAGGGATGCCCTCCCGCTTACCTTGCTCGGCGGGCGCCCGGGGCGCCGCCGGGGGCTGCAGGAGGGATTCCCCGGCGCTGGCAGGGGCTGCTCAGGCTTCCCCGGGCACTGCGTGGCCGCCAAAGCCACGGAGAGAGATTTGTTTTGGTCGCTTCTTGCCGGGGAGGGTTTTCCTCTACATTCCCAGCTCCACATCACCGCCCCCCCCGGCACGGAGAGGACTGGGGGTGGAAGAAGCACGGCAAAGGCATCTCGCTCCTACCCCCGGAGATGAAAAGCCGCCGGAGCAGCCGCGCGGCGAGCGGCTGGGGTGGCGGGCGGAGGGGGGGGACCGAGGAGGGG